>WEKY01036060.1:73259-87112 GCA_013390045.1 Picathartes gymnocephalus
TTTTTTTTTTTTTTTTTTTTTTTTGCAAAAAAGCACTATCCTCTCCCCAGAGCCTGCCTGGAGCGAAGGCATGGTCTGTACAACTGCAATTATTTCGAAGAACAGATGGAGTGAGGAGCAGAAAGTCTGTTAATAGTAATAGAAATGCTACATGTTAACCTGGACAGCACACGATGACAGTCCCATGACTACACGTTCTGTTCCCACCAGCTGGGCTCCGAGTGGAGCCGAGAGATTCAGAAACGCCGAGCTCGGCTCCGCACCCTCCCCAAAGTTAGAGCTCAAATTCCTTCACACTTCCAGCCTAGGGTTTTTGGGTTGTCGGGCTTCTTCTCCCCCTCCCCTCCTCCTCCTCCTCCTCCCTATTAAACGCTGATTTCGGCGCTCTTAAGGAATTTTGCTGCTTCTTCCCACTTTTTTTTTTTTTTTTTTTTTTTTTTTTCCAGCCGGCCGCAGCTGGGAGCGTGGTGGGGAGGGAGGGGGCGGCTCAGCCTCGGGATCCTGACCTTCAACCTCGCGGCCCCTTTCCCACCCTCACATCTGCAGGGTGGATGTAATTCCCCCACCCTGGGTGATGCCAGGCCGGGATTTAGGGAGCGGGGCCGCGCTCCCGGGCGGGGCGGTTTGCGGGAGTTTGGGATTTTCTCCGCAACTGTTGCAAGCTGTTGGCTAAATGGGTTGAAATCGGCGTTTTCCGGTTAAAAACCGTGCTCCCCGTGGAGGCGGGGTCTTCAAGAGGTTTGTGAGATGTGCGGGACGCCAAGGGAAGGGGGCACAGGGGGTCTCTGGTTATGGCAACACTCCAGGGTTTGGGTTTTTTTTGCCTCATTTACCCCAACCAGAGGTTGGGAAACGGAGCAGAGATATTGAGTCAGCCCCAAGAACCTCGCTGTGCAAATCCCCGCCTGGTTTCACAAGCGGCCAGGGATGCAGCCACAGAGCTCCAGCTAATTCCAGTGGGAATTGCAGGGCTGAATCCCAGGGCTGTTGGTGAAAGCCCAGCACCACCCCCCCCGGGGTGGCTGGAGCAGAGATGGCACCGCTGGAGCCCTGACAGACGCACCTGGAGGTTTTATCCGGATATAGATCCCTTAATCTGGGTGCTTGCAGGATAATCTGGTGCCTGAGGCCCTGCCAAATCCCTGGAGATGGGCAGGTTTTCCCTCCACAGCCTCCTCCAGAGGTCACTTCCAACCCAGCTCCATCCTCGCCAGACCAAAATATCCACGTGGGCTCCGTGCTTGGGGGCACCTTTGGGTGCTGGGCACCCTCAGTAGGGACCAGGCATGGGCTGTGGGGGCTTCCTGGGGGCCAAACCAGTGCTATCCATCAATCCCAAATCTCTGTTTGCCCAATTCCATCACCCAGGAGTGGTACCTGACCCCCAGGTGCTGCTGCTTCTCGCAGCATCCCAGGAGCATCTTTTGGCTATTTTGGGATGTGTGGGGCAGAGTTTGGCTCCTCACAGCCACCCCCCCATGGAGGGTGGGGCACCCAGCTTGTCCCCAGCCACCACTGGATCCCAAAAATGCCCCGGTGGCTGCAACCCTGCGCCTCGGTGGGATGCAGTGAGAGAATGGCTGGAAGCAGAGGGAATTCTCCTCGGTGCCTTTTCTTTGGAGGAGGCAGGACCCACATTTTATCTCCTGAGAGATTTGGGATTAAACCACCCCGAGCGTGTTTGTGGCCTCCTGTTCCTCGCTCACCTCTGGGGTGACGCAACCATCAGAGCGCACCCGCTGGGAAAGAGCGGAAAAACGTGGATTTTTGGGGGCTTCTTGCTGTCACCCCGTGCCCACAGCGTCCCCCCTGTCCTCTCTTGCAGAACAAGAAATACGTGCTGGTGATGGTGGATCCCGACGTTCCCAACAGAGCCAACCCCCAGCACCGCTTCTGGAGGCACTGGCTGGTCACCGACATCCTGGTGAGTCCCTCGGGGTCATTCCCAAGCATCCGGGGAGGGCTGGATTCCCACGGGATGCGAACTCCTGCCGGTGAAATCCCGGAGGACGGTTTGTTTGCCAGGGAAATGTAAATGGTGCCGGGCGTGTAGGTAGGGAAGTGCTTCCTCAGGCTATAAAGAGCCAGGCTGGTCCAAAAATATTGCTGCTTGGGGTTTGGTTTTTTTTTTATTTTTTTTTTTTTCCCCTCCTTCTCCTAAGGAAATGCTGGGGGAAAAAAAAACCCAAAAAACGCTTTGCCAACTCCCCACCACCGGTTTTCTCCGCGGAGACAACGCGTCCTTCCAAACAGCTCCTGCTGCCGGTCGGGTTTTGTGGTTAAAAAAGTGGGTTTGGTGAAAATCTCAAGTCCCTTTCTAGTTTTTAATTTTTTTGGGGGGGTTAAAAATGGTTTGAATTCAGTGAAAAATCAAGGGGGGAAGAATGAGTTCGGGATGAATTGTGGTGCTTCCCAGTGCCGCGTCCATGGGATGGGTCCTTCCCTCTGTCCCGGAGTGTCGTGGCTTTGCGCCCAGAAATATTTTGGAAAAGCAGTTTGTTCCCGTCCTGCTTGCTTTTATCTCTTCAAAAAATGAGGTGTTGCAGCCCTAAATCAATCTAGCTGATCATCTGGGTACTAAAGCCTAATTAAGATATCAATTAATTTGCAGCGTGCATTTAACAAGAAATATCGCGTCGTTCTCCTCTATTATTCTCTGAAATTACTGCTGAGGGCTCTTTGTACAGATACCTTAATTAGACTTTTTATTGTTAATGGGCATATTAAGCAAATTAAAACGGGATATTAATACTTTCCATGAATTCCATAATTGGCTGAAAAATAGGAAGCATCGGGAATAATTGCGGGAATTTGTGTTACAGGGCTTGGTGTTTCTTCCGTGTTGTTTTGTGTTTTAATCCTTCACAGAAACCCTTCTGCATTTCTAACAACAGGGTCCTGAAAGTCTCTCATTAATTTTAATATTTACCAAACGCAAAGGAGCCCAAGCTCCTGTGTTTCCTTCTGTACACAGATCCTTCGGAGCCGTTCCCTCTTGCTAATTATTGTGGTTTTCCCTTTTTTTTTTTTCCTTGTGGGGAGTATAAAATCCTTTAAGCAGAGAAGGAAAATGTGAGATTCAAACCTCCAGCACAAATGGAAGTTGGGGTTTTTCCCCCAGTGTTTGAGCGATGCAGTTTGTGACCTCTAAGGTCAGAAATTCTGTGTCAGGCCGCGCAGGAGGGCGGGGAAAAAAGGAGATTTTGGGGAAGGAAAAGGGTTTTCCCCATCTGCCAGGGATGGGGCTGATCCCAACAATTCCTTAAGCTTTCTTATCATGAGATAAATACATTTATAAATATAAACACAGATATCCGAGCAGGGATTTGGCCTCGATGCTCCTGATGGTCCCTTCCAACGTGAGACGTTCACTGATTCCGTGCAATATTCTATATAAAACCTATATATTGATACAATCCCTATAATGATGGGATAAATATATCCCCTCTATCTCCCGTGGGTGTGTGTATGTGTATCTCTCCTCTACACACACAGAAACGCGCATAAATCCCCCAAATCCCACAGATGCACCAGAAACCACCCAAAAAATGAGCCCCATCCTGCGAGGACACCGGGACAAAACCACCTCGGGTGGGTCCTCGTGGCTGGGGGTGCAGAGGAGGGGTCCCGGCGTGTCCCACCGGGGCTGCAGGCGGAGTTTTCCCGATCCCCCAGCCCCAAATGCGGGTGCGGAGCCGGCGGGCTCAGCCACATGGCGTCTCGATGAGCTGCAGATCCTTGGGGGGGATATGGAAGTCTTGGCTCCGAGGAGCTTCAGCTGACAGCCTTATTTGCACACTGGCTCTAAAATAACCGTGTAGGCTTTACACGGCACCTTCTGTTGCTTTGGTGCAGAGAGGGGCTTGCAAGTGCCTTTCTCCGGGAGGGACGGGGCCGCCGGCGCCGTGCCGGGGGGCTGGCGGTGCCCCGGCGTCACCCCGGCATCGCCCAGCGTCACCCTGGCACCGGGCCGGTGTCAGCCCAGCACCGGGCCAGTGTCAGCCCAGCATCGCCCAGCGTCACCCCGGCACCGGGCCGGTGTCAGCCCACCACCGGGCCGGTGTTACCCCGGCACTGGGCTGGTGTCAGCCCAGCATCACCCAGTGTCACCCCGGCACCGGGCCGGTGTCACCCCAGCATCGCCCAGCATCACCCCAGCACCAGGCCGGTGTCACCCCAGCATCACCCAGCGTCACCCCAGCACCGGGCCGGTGTCACCCCGGCATCGCCCAGCGTCACCCCGGCACCGGGCCGGTGTCAGCCCAGCACTGGGCCGGTGTCTGCCCAGCACCTCAGCCCAGCACTGGGCCGGTCACCCAGCGTCACCCCGGCACTGGGCCGGTGTCACCCCGGCATCACCCAGTGTCACCCTGGCACCGAGCTGGTGTCAGCCCAGCACTGAGTTGGTGTCACCCTGGCACCGGGCCGGTGTCAGCCCAGCACTGGGCCGGTGTCAGCCCAGCATCGCCCAGCGTCACCCCGGCACCGAGCTGGTGTCGGGCCAGCACCGAGCCAGTGCCAGCCCAGCACCGGGCCGGTGTCAGCCCAGTATTGCCCAGCAGTTCTTTGGTATCACCCCAGCACCGAGCCAGTGTCACCCCAGCACTGAGCCGATGTCAGCCCAGCACTGAGCTGGTGTCAGCCCAGCCCTGAGCCAGTGTCAGCCCAATACCACTCCAATATCACCCAGTGCCACCCCAGTATCGCCCAGTATCACCCAGCAGTGCTTGGGTACCACCCCAGTATCACCCAGTGTCACCCCAATATCACCCAGCATTACCCCAACATTGCCCAGCTGTGCTTGGGTACCACCCCAGTATCACCCAGTGTCACCCCAATATCACCCAGCATTACCCCAACATTGCCCAGCTGTGCTTGGGTACCACCCCAGTATCACCCCAGCATCACCCAGCATTATCTCATCTTCGATCCAGCATCACCTGGGTATTGCCCTGGCTTTGCCCCAGCATCCTCCAGGAATCCCTTGGGTATCACCCTGGCATCCCCCCAGCATCGCTTGGGTATTGCCTTGGGTATCCCCACAACACCCCTTAGGTATCGGCCTGGCATCCTCCCAGCATCCTTTGGGTACTGCCATGGCATCCCTCCAGCATCCCCCCAATATCTGTTGGGTATCCCCCCAGCCTCCCCCCAGCATCACTCTGACATCATCTGGGCATCATCCCAGCATCCCTTGGGTATTGCCACTGCATCCTCCTGGCATCCCCCCAATATCCCTTGGGTATCACCCCAGCACCCACCCAATATCCCTTGGGTACCACCTCTGCATCTCCCCAGTATCACTGAGGTATCCCCCCAGCATCCCTTCAGAATCCCCCCAGCATCAT
The DNA here is from genome assembly GCA_013390045.1 of Picathartes gymnocephalus. Lineage (NCBI taxonomy): Eukaryota > Metazoa > Chordata > Aves > Passeriformes > Picathartidae > Picathartes > Picathartes gymnocephalus. Next base: position 78,608 of record WEKY01036060.1, read on the forward strand.
CCTGGGCATCACTTGGGCATCACTTGGGCATCACCACACTATAATTCAGATATTCCCCCAGTATCACTTTGGAATCCCCCCAGCATCCCTTGGGCATCACCCCAGTTCCCCCCAGTATCACTTCGGTATCCCCCCAGCATCCCTTGGGTATCACCCCAGTTTCCCCCCAGTATCACCTTGGTATCCCCCCAGCATCCCCTGGGCATCCCCTCAGCCTCCCCCTGGCACCCCTTGCGTGTCGCCCTGGCATCCCTCCGGCATCACGCAGGCTTTGCCATGCCCCAGTTTGGAGGGAAGCAGCCTCCAGCAGCACTAAATGCCACTCCTGGGTGCTGCAGTACTTTGGCACGCCACCAACTTTGGGGTTTGGCTCGGGATTTGCTCTCCCAGGTGGGTTTTCGGGGTGGAACATCCCATCCCCTCGGCGCCGCTCGCCGTTCCTTATCAGCCGCTGCTCCGTCGCCGCTCCGATTGTCAAACACGAGAGATGCTTTCACTCCTATTCAAAATAATTTAAATAAAAATGTTGCTACAAAGTGGAATAATATCTTTTGATGAATGTTTTTAAAGCCCTTTAGGTTTTCATGGTAATTTGCAGTGTAAAATTATTTAGAGATAAGAGCCAAATTAGCTCTTATAGGCGGAGGTCGATATGTCCCGTTATCCATGGAAGCAGTGTTTAAATATAATCAGCCTTTACTCTAATGCAGCATAATTGTTCATTTGAAATAGCTTTTTTTTTTCCTCTCTTTTTTTTTTTTTCTTCTTACTCCATTCAATGAGTCATTAAAATATTCAAAGGATAATGCGGTGAATTGGAAATGAATTTATCACATTATCCTGTACATACTGTAGAGCATCAGGTAACCAGGCAGAGTCGGAAGGGGTTTACAGCGAACTCCCGGTAAACAAGGTTTTCCATTTTGTATTCATTGGGGAAAGAAAAAGAAGGGAGAAAATACTGCCCTTCAAATGGAAAGCTTTCCAGTCTTTATTCCCCCTCCTCGGGGAGGAGGAAGGGGGAGGGCGAGAGCAGCGAATTTGTACTCCACTAAAGCCTCGCCGCTTTAACTTTTATTTTTATCAAAATATGTTTGTAACAGAAAAGTCGTTATGGAAACGGGTTCTGCCAGCCGGGAGAAATCCTGCGCCAGGCTGGAACGGAGCGGGCCCCGCCAGGCGCTGCTGCCGCCGGCACCGCTTGGATCAGCCACCAACCCCTTCCCGGGGCAGGGCGCTGGGGAAACTGAGGCACGCAGCTGCCACGGGCAGCTCTGGGGTTGGATATGGGAAGTGCATCCAACGTTTTTGAAGCAGAGCCATTCCCACCCATCGCCCATCGCGGCTTTTTCGCCGCCGTGGGTGCAGCTCCCGCTGCTCCGACCCCTCCCATGGCCCGGTAGGGCGGAGTGGGGATCCCACGGATGGGGACTGGTGTATTTGGGTGCCGAGGGATGGTGGCACCGCCATCCCCAGAGGTCCTGGCAGCCCCGCTGGCCGTCCCCGCTGTGTCTTCCCCGGCGGTGGCCGCGTTTGTCACCGCGCGCGGCGTCGCCGCTGATAAACAGGCTCCGGGTTGCGAGTGTCACCATAGAAACAGGTGCTGTCTTAAGCAAACAAGGGCTTTATTAACCTTCAAAATTATGGGGTTTCTGCACAAGGAAAGGATGGGAATGGAGCTGCGGGCGACAGGCGGCTCGCTCGTGCCTGTAGTGCTGTCCCCCGGCCCTGTCCCCATCCCAAAGGGACGTGCGCTCTGCGGGAAACTTTTCCTCTGTAGCACGCGGAAGGCGGCTCCAGCTGATCCAGAATGCTTGGATTTATCAAAAACCAGAGACATCAGCTGTTAATTGCTGGCTGCTGTCGTTCCTGCTCCTCGGCTGCTGGGTGAAGAGTTGTAGGGACACCTTGGGGACACTTTTGCAGAGCACTCGTGATCCGGGTGCATTCACCATCCCTGCAGGACAAAAATCTTGTCAGGGCAAGGAATTATTTTTAATCATTAATTGATGTTAGAGGGGAAAAAAAATCAGCTTTTGGGTACCCCGCAGGCAGGGGGGGTTCCACATTTTGGGAGATGCTGGAGGTGCTGGGCCAGCTTTCCTTGCCCGTGCCATCCAGGATCCATGATTCCCGCAGATCCGTGGCTTTGTGGGATCGCTGATCTCCGCCTCGCTGGGGGGGAGAAGGGGCAGATGTAGGAGTAGGTGCCCTGCTATTGTTCCTCCTCGCTGGAGCCCTCTCGACTCCACTTTTTGGTGATGAAACCGAGGGTTTGAAAGGGAAAGAACAGAGGGAAATGTTGGTTTAATTGATGACTTGGCTCCTCGGAGTACTCAGTTCCCTGGTGTGAGTTTCTGTCGCTGCTCGTTAATGAAGCCTTTATTAATAAAAGAAATTAAAAAAAAAAAACAACACTAAGAAGAAAAAACAAAATAAGCAAAGAGGCTGCTGCTCAAGGGGAAGTTTTCTTTGCTCTCCAAGCTCCTATGGAAGGAATTCTTCCCTGTGAGGGTGGTGAGGCCCTGGGATGGAATTCCCAGGGAAGCTGTGGCTGCCCCTGGATCCCTGGAAGTGTCCAAGGCCAGGTTGGAGCACCCTGGGACAGCAGGAGGTGTCCCTGCCCATGGCAGGGGTGGCACTGGATGGGATTTAAGGTCCCTTCCCACACAAACCCCTCTTGATTCCATGAATTTCTCATCCTGAGAAGTTTGTGAAAGGAGATTCTGTGTCTGGAAGGAAGTTGGAGACAGGCGGGGGTCCGTTTCTCCTCCCAGGTGTCAAATGACAGGACAGAAGTTGTGCCGGGAGAGGTTTAAGTTGGATATTGGGGAGATTTCTCCACTGTGGAGGTTGTCCTGGGCAGTGGTGGGGTCACCATTCCAGCAGGGATTTCAAAGTTTGGGCCCGGGGTTTGGTGCTGGCCCTGGCAGTGCTGGGGGAGTGCTTGGACTCAACGATCTTTGGCTTTTCCAAGCCAGAAAATTCCGTAATTCCATGATTCCGTCACTGCTGGGGGTCTCTGTCCAGGGGGAAATTGTGTCCTGGGATGCCGAGGGTTGATCCCACTGCTGCATCCCTGCAAATCCCGATATTCCCACCCTGCAGGGGCTGCCGGAGCACTCCCTGCTCGGCTTTGTGCTCACCTGGAGTGTAATTAGCGCTCCCCGGTAATTACACTCCCAGAGCCCCTGGAGAGAGCTGTCACCGAGCAATTCCCGCTGGGACAGCAGCAGCTGGAAGCACCCGCGGGACCAGCAACGGCTCTGCTGAATTTTGGGAAGGGCCATCCCACAACCGGGACGCAGCAGAGTCAGGGAGGATGGAGAGTGTTGGCTGCACCCTTTGGGGAGTAGGAAAAAAGGGGGGAAAGCATCCCAAAATCTCCATTTCTCCCGGGAGGGAGGGCAGGGCTGGCCCGGGACACACGGCCACGGCTTCCCGCCCTGGCTCATCCCTCGGGAATGCCGCTCCCTCCTCCCAGGAGCAGCGGGATGACAGGCTCGGCAGGACGGTGCATTATAGGATTATTGTCACGGATCCGTGAGGAACGGGGTGGTCACGACGGCTCCGGGAGACTCCCGGGACTGCTGGGATTTATCCACATCCCGCGGGTGATCCTGACCCTGCCATTACCTAGGGATGAATTCAGGGTTCACCACCCAGAAACCCGCCGAGTTTTGGGAATATTTGGAGTTTTTCTGATTTAGAGTTGCTCCCTCTGCTCCGTGTCGACAGCAAGGATCGTTATCCAGATGGGAATTCAGGTTTTTTTTTTTTTTCCCTCGACGCTTCTGTTTCATTTAACATGCAGAGGCTACTAATTTGTCACAATTCAATAAAGCCGAGGTTACAAACACTCTGGCTGCTGTTTATTTAAACGGTGGTTTGTTAATTAGTTCCTCTTAGCGAGGAGAGAATAAATCAGATGAAACCTACCAAAAACGGCGGGGAGAGATTTCTCAGATTAATTTTATTTTCCAGCTGAGGTATTCCCGGCAGCCCAGCTCCCAGTTCCATCCCAAGCTGCTTCCCTGTGTGGGTACAGGGCTGTGAGGAGCATCGTGGCCCTGCGATGGTGCGTGGCCTCGTGGCATTTCTCTCACCAGGGGTCCAAAAAGGACTTTTCTGACTCTTTTCTGGCTTTTTTTCTGCTGTTGGGCTCTGTCCCTCCAACATGGTCACGGTATGGGGGTGACCCTCTGACTTTTCAGTTTTCCCTGTGTTTAATCAGAGGAATTTTGGGATGGAAACAGAGCTCAGATCACGAATAAAGTTGTGCAGCTGCAGCTGGGAGTTCAGGGAACGTTTATCCATCACCGCCAGCCAGCGTCGAGCTCCAATCCCATCGTTGTCCCCGCGGCCACCAACCTGTCCCGCCAGCACGGGAATATTTCAATATTTACAGCCTGTAAAACCTGTCCGGGTACGGGATTTCTTACAAACCCTCTCCTGTGTCCCCTATTTGGGGACACTCGTGAGCATCCAGGGACCTCAGGAGCATCCTGGTGGCCGCGGCGGTGGCCGGGGGAGAGCGCCGGGGCCGGGCGTACCTTGCGGAAGAGACACTGATCAATGATTAATCGGGCGTGTGTGGTTGTGTGGGAGCGATTTGTGTTGGAGGAGGGAACTCCTACAGCACCCCGGTCATGAATCATTTGAAGAGCAAATTTGTGCAGTTACCAAGGGAACGGAAGAAAGGAAGGGACTTCCCTTGCCGAAATGACTCGCGCTCTGATGCGGCTGAGAAAATCGCTCCAAAAAAAAAAAAAAAAAAAAAAAAAAAAGGCAAAAGGGAAGAAAAAAAAAAAAAAAAAGAGTCGAAGCTGTGACTAAGCAGCAGAAGTTATGTAAAGTGCTCGCTGGGAAGTGCAGGGGAGGGACAGCACATCCTGCCGCTGCCCACGGCGGTGGCGGGGGGCGGCCGCCGGCCCCCTTCTCGCCTCCCCGGGGAGCGGGGGCGAAGCCGCCGGCTGGGCTGGGCCCGCTCCCGCCTCTTGCCCTGGCCCAGGCAGCTGCTTACAAAGGTTGGGGAAGAGCCGTCGTGTCCCCGTGGAGCGGGGCAGTGTCGCCACGCGTGTCCCACCCCTCGGTGTCACCCTCGGTGTCTGTCCCACAGGGAGGTGGTGCCGCAGGAGTTGTCCTGGCTCGGGGCACGGCGCGGGGGCGGTCTTGGGGTGTTCGGGGCCCCGCGTGTGCTGTGCATCACTCGCACCCGGCTGGGTGTGTGGAGCTGGGATTTTCCCTGGGGAATGGGAGGATGTGGGCAGTGATGTTCGCGCGGGGCCCAAGGCGATGGCCTTGGAGTGGCCGATTTGTCACCACCACTCTGTCAGGCCTGGACTCGTGGCCCAGGGTGGGATCCTCTGCTCCGCTCCCCACGCAAGGGCCGGATATTGAAGTCGGGACTCAGCATCCAAATTTAACAGCGCTCGCCCAAATTTAGGGACGCTCATCCAAAGGGCACCAAAGCACCAAGCGCCCCTCCACGGCAGGGGATGCGCGGGGCAGGTGGAACCTTCAAACCCCAGGAATGTGCTTTCCCTCGGAAAGAGTCCCCCAGGGGCCGTGCGAGGCAGAGCAGCAAAGGCTGCGGCAGCAGCGAGATCCGCAGCAGCGGCGGCGGCGGCGGCGGCATCGCCGGAAAGATGCTTGGGATCTTTCCAACTTCCGCCCGGGAGCCCCCGAGCCCGGCGGGGAGCCGCAATCGCTCCCGAAAAGGGAATGCAGAGGCAGCGGCACGGTGCAGGAAAACCCTCTGCCTGCCCTCCCCTGGTGCCACAGACACCCGGTGTCTGAGCGATTAGTCACCGCCGAGGCTTCCCTCCTCCACAGCAGAGCCTGTCCCCCCACACAGGGAGCCAGCGGAATGCTTAATTGGAGTTCCTCACACCTACCCGGGGCTAGCCTGAAACGAAGTGACAGCGCCGAGCGGACGGCTGGAGTCAGACCCCGGGAGCCGCGGGTTGCTATGGAGCCCCCGGGTTTGGATTTTAGGAGGAAAGGAAGGGAATTGTGCGCATGGGGAGAGGTGGTGGTCCCCACGGCAAAGCTGTGGGTGCTGCCGGGATGATCCCGTGGGATGGGGAAGGCGCAGGGTTGCTCGCTGAGGGGTTCTGCTCCTTGATGGGATGCTCGACCTCCCAAAAAAAGGTGTTTTGTGCCCCGTAAAACTGTCAGGGTTTGGGATTGGTAAGGAATTCTGCGAGGCTTCTGCATCCTGGGTATGGAAAGGGGCAGGGAAGCTCATCCCTGAATACTGGACATGGAAAGGGGCAGGGAAGCTCATTCCTGAATTCTGGGAATGGCAGGGGCAGAGAAGCTCATCCCTGGATTCTGGGAATGGCAGGGGCAGGGAAGCTCATCCCCAATCCCATATGTGGGAAGGGGTAAGAAAACTCATTCCTTCATCCTGCGGTATGGGAAGGGGTTAGGGAAGCTCATCCCTTCCATTCTCGGGAAAAAGAGTAGGAAATCTGATCCCTGCATCCCATGTATGGGAAGGGGTAGGAAAACTCATTGCTTCATTCTGCAGTATGGGAATGGATTAGGGAAGCTCATCCCTGAATTCTGGGAATGACAGGGGCAGGGAAGCTCATCCCTGAATTCTGGGTATGGAAAGGGGCAGGGAAACTCATCCTTGAATTCTGGGAATGGCAGGAGCAGGGAAGCTCATCCCTGAATCCTGGGAATGGCAGGGACAGGGAAGCTCATCCCCAATCCCATGTGTGGGAAGGGATAAGAAAACTCATTCCTTCATCCTGCAGTATGGGAAGGGGTTAGGGAAGCTCATCCCTGCATCCCACGAATGAAGAAGGGTAGGAAAGCTGATGATCCCTGCATCCCATGTATGGGAAAGGGTAGGAAAACTCATTCCTTCATCCTGCAGTATGGGAAGGGGTTAGGGAAGCTCATCCCTGCATCCCACGAATGAAGAAGGGTAGGAAAGCTCCTCTCTGCCTTCCGTGCTTGAGAAAGAGGGTAGGAAAGCTGATGATCCCTGCATCCCATGTATGGGAAAGGGTAGGAAAACTCATTCCTTCACTCTGCAGGCCGGGAGGGGGGTCGGGATCCCTGCATCCTGTGGAGGAAGCTCAGCACGGCTGGGATCATCCCGCGGGATCCAGACAAGGCTTTTCCTTCCCAATGACTTTCAGAACTGTCTCCGATCCATCGGGAAAGTCCCTGGTGACCATGTCCCAGGGGTGGGAAGTCTGTCCCAGGGATGGGATGTCAGTCCCAGGGGTGGGAAGTCTGTCCCAGGGGTGGGAAGTCTGTGCCAGGGTTGGGAAGCCTGTCCCAGGGGTGGGATGTCTGTCCCAGGGGTGGGATCTCTGCCCCAGAGCTGGGAAGCCTGTCCCAGGGCTGGGATGTCTGTCCCAGGGGTGGGATCTCTGTCCCAGAGCTGGGAAGTCTGTCCCAGGGCTGGGATGTCGGTCCCAGGGCTGGGATGTCTGTCCCAGGGGTGGGATGTCTGTCCCAGGATTGGGAAGTCTGTGCCAGGAGTGGGAAGTCTGTCCTAGGGGTGGGAAGTCTGTCTAGGTTTGGGAAGTCTGTCCCAGGGTGGGATGTCTGTGCCAGGGTTGGGAAGTCTGTCCCAGGAATGGGATGTCTGTGCCAGGAGTGGGAAATCTGTCCTAGGGGTGGGAAGTCTGTCTAGGTTTGGGAAGTCTGTCCCAGGGGTGGGAAGTCTGTCCCAGGAGTGGGATGTCTGTCCCAGGAGTGGGATGTCTGTCCCAGGGTGGGAAGTCTGTGCCAGGGTTGGGATGTCTGTCCTAGGGGTGGGATGTCAGTCCCAGGGGTGGGAAGTATGTCCTAAGGGTGGGAAGTATGTCCCAGGGATGGCAGGACAGTCCCCACAGCCTGGGTCTGGAGGCAGCCAGGCTGGATTTCGACAAAAGGATTCATTTTCCTGCCTGAAATTCCCAGTGAGGATTTTAAGCCCTTGAAAACCAGTTCCTCCTCCCAGTGAGGCCAAGCACCTCGGTCTGGTTTGATCAGCTAAGGGGACAGAGCAGCACCGGGACCCACCCTAAATGTCCCATGTGCCCCCTCTTAGAGCAGCCCATCACCTTCATCTTCCTCCAAAAAATGTTTGGGCTCAACTTCCAGGTGTTTTGTTTTTATTTAAAATGTGGAGAGTGGGGTCCCAGGAGCTGAGTCCCCAGCAGTGCCCCTCACCTGGGGCAGCCTGGACGTTTGCCTTCCCTCAGGAGAAGGAAATTACAGCTTCTTTCCCATCAGGAGCAACTTCTTTTCCCCAAAACAGAGCAGGAAAACAGGATATCGTTTGTGGTTTCATGAAAAAGTCATCTTCTTCTTTTTTTTTTTTATATTCTCGTCACTTTAGGTTCTATTTAAAATTTGGGTATTCTGAGATGGAAAGTTATTTCAAAAGGGCAAAAACACGTCAAGCTCCAGAAAAATGGTGAAATCAGCTCCATGGTGGCTTTTTTTTTCTTCTTTTTTTCTTTTCCTTTTTTTTTTTTTTTTTTTTTTTGGAAG
>WEKY01036060.1:87124-98660 GCA_013390045.1 Picathartes gymnocephalus
TTTTTTTTTTTTTTTTTTTCTTGGAAGCACAGTTCTCCCCCAAACTCCCTCAGTGCAGGATCCAGTCCCATCCTGCTGCATCCTGCCCTTGCCCCGGTGCTGGACCAGGAGCATCCTGGTACCAAAATGCCATTTTCCACCCAAATCTCTCCCCCAGCTGATGGCCTGGGTGTATTCCTGAGGGATTTGAAACCCTCCAGAACCTCTCGGTTGCCTTGAATCGTTGCAGCCCCATCGATCCCGGCTAAAGGGCCCCACATCGATAAGGCATCCACTCTCCCGGGGCATTCCCACCTTAAAAAGATCATCTGGCAGCGAGAGCTTTCTCTTGCCAGTGATTAATTAGTGTCTTGTAAAGGACTCGGAAAGGAGGTGGCCGGTAAATGCGAGAGCAATTAAATCCGCAGTGCCCGAACGCCTCCGACCCCTCGCCCGACACATCGATCTCCCTCGGCAGCCTCTGGGGTGGGTTGAGCCGGGATCGTATACCCCAGGCATGGGAAAAAAATGACTTTTCCCTGGCTGGGAAGTGCTGCTGGCTCTCGGTGCCGGCTCGGCGCTCCCCTGCCAAACGCGGAGGGCTCGTTCCCCGCTGTTTGTGAACGGGAGGGATGGAACAAGGTAGGAGAGCGAGGGAAAACCCTCCGCTGGCTTCCCTTGATGAACTGAGCTAATTTCTCTCTTAATGGTTAGCTCCGGAGCTGAATGTGAGGCTTTCCTCCTGCACAGCAAACCCTCTCCCACACACAGACAAATAGGCTGAATATTTAATTGGAATTCCTCACACCTACAGGGTAAAGCCTTGTCAGTAGAAATAGAGCCCATCGCCAGCTGGCATCCCCGCACGCCACCCACCTTCGCTCGGAAAAAGAAATCCCTCCCCGTCCTCCCCCCTTTCCCACACACCCACGGCCCCCCTCTCCCCGGCCCCGACCGCGGCAGGACCTGCCCCCCGCTCCCGGGATGCCCCCTCCGGGATCGGGGTGCGGTGGGAGGGTGCCCGGGCAGCACCCGGCGCGGCGGGTCCTCCCGGGAGAAGATTCCCGTGTCCCATCCCCTGCCCCGGAGCAGCCCCACGGGCACGGCCCAAGGAAAGCCCCTGGGACGCTGGGGACCCCAGCGCGGTGCCAGGCTGGTGGCAGGGGACCGGGAGCACCAGAGGGCACTGCCGGGCTGTCCGTCCGTGCCACCCCAGAGAGGTGAAACGCCGGGAGAAGCAAATCTCAACCCTCCCGAGCGCGGCCAGGACGGAGGCTGGCAGAGGGATGTGGAATCCCCTTGTTTGCCAGCCCTGGAGCCTCCCTGCTGGCAAAACCGCAGTTTTCACTCCCAAAAATGACTCTCCCTCCTGTCCCCGCGCTGTGCTGGCCACTGTGGGATGTGATCCATGCGGGAGCACTGCCGTGGGATGCGGGAGCAGAAGCCTTGCCCGCCAGGTTCCCCCCTTGGGGGGGCTTCTGGGGTCTCCCTTAGGGCTGCAGGTGCTGTAACGCAGCCCAGAGGAATCCCCCAGTCCAGATTTTCCAGGGATGGATGAAGTGGGAGGAGGAAGGAGTCACCCCCTGTGCCCCCCTGGACTGAGCGTGGCAGAGCGTGGCGTTGTCCCCGTGGTGCCACTGTCCCCATGGTGCCACTGTCCCCGTGGTGGCACGGCACAGCCAGACCCTCTCCTTATCTCTGGGAAGGTGAGGGATGGGGCTGTGCATTCCCCGCTGGATGCACAGCCCAGATGGACGGGATTTGGGGTGGGGTGGGGGCTGCTGGGGGCAGGGATGCTCCATCCCGATCCTTCCTGGCCCTCGGAAGCACCAGGAGGGAGGAGCTGCTGGAATGGTCCTGCCTGTCCTGCCCCCGGCCCTTCCCACCTTCATCCCGTGGGGCAGTTCTGACTCCAGGGCATCCCTGGGCAGGGAGCTGGGTTTAATCCTCAGGGAAAAGGCTCTTCCCAGGGATGTGGAACCTCCAGTGCTCCCGGAGGAGGAGGAGGAGGAGGAGGAGGAGGAAGGCAGTGGGTTATGACCCCTGGGAGACTCCAGTACCGTGCTCTCCTTTTATGCCCTGGTCTCTGCGTGGGAAAGCAGCGCTTGTATCCCACTCATCCCCCCAAAATTTCCTTTGCTCTCCCAAGGAATTGCTCTTTTCTCATCCCTCTCTTTTCCTTTTCTGCTCTTTTTCCCTCTCTCCTTCTTGTACCTCTCTCATCCCAGGTTTCAAAGACCCCCCCCCATCCATCTCCTGCAGGGACCTGCCACCATCTGCAGCTTTTCTTTTCCCTTTTTTTTTTCTCCCCTCTTTTTAAAGTTTCCCGTGTCTTTGTCTTAACGAGCCAGGTTAAATATTCTGTAATCAGTGTAATAATACACCTGGACTCGCTCGCGAGATATCTGCCTTTTGTACTGCGACAGGACATTAATAGTAATTATTCTGCTTTGTAATTGGAGCTTTAAATACTAATTCAAACAGCCAGAGGAAAACCAATTAGTGCTAATTTATCTCTATGTGTTTTGGAGAGCCTGTGTCTGTCATACTGTGAAGAAATAGGTTGGTAATTAGTACAGTTGGGTGGTAGATAGAAGTAATTATCAGATTCTTTCATGTTCTTTAAAGGAAGGGGGAAAAAAAAAAAAAGAAAGAACTCTAAAGGCTGCATGACTCTTCCTTTCCGAGGAAGTTTGCACCTCGAAGGAAGGGCCCAGCCAGCGCCGGCTCCGCGCCGCATTCCCGACGGATCCACGGGCACCCGGTGCTGTGTGGAGCGGGATTTATCCCGGGAATGGGGTGCTGTGGGCATGGACAGAACATCCATGGCCACGTGTGTGGTGGTTTGGCTCGGGCAGGGCAGGGGGGTGGCCTTGGATTGTCACAGCGGTGACAAAGGGTCCGCGGCAGGAGGAGCTGCACCCTCGGGACGGCCGGAGGGACCGTCCTGGGGCTGCTGTGTCTGGCTCTGGGAGCCTCCCTGAAGGGCTGGAGTGAATCCAGGGAAGGGAATGGAGCTGGGGAAGGGGCTGGAGCCCCAGGAGGGGCTGAGGGAGCTGGGAAAGGGGCTCAGCCTGGAGAAAAGGGGGCTCAGGGGGGACCCAGTGGCTCTGCACAACTCCCTGCCAGGAGGGGCACTGAGGAGGGGTCGGGCTCTGCTCCCAGGGAACAGGGACAGGAGGAGAGGGAACGGCCTCAGGCTGGGCCAGGGCAGGGACAGGCTGGACAGCAGCAGGAATTTCTCCATGGAAAAGGGGGTAGGGCCTTGGCAGGGGCTGCCCAGGGAGGTTTGGAGTGCCTGGAGGTGTCCAAGGAAAGCCTGGACGTGGCACTCAGTGACAGGGTGGGGATCGGGCACAGCTTGGACTCGGTGACCCTGGAGGGTTTTTCCAAGCTGAACAGTTCCATGATTCTGTGATTCTACAACCCCTGCTTTTGAGCTGTGACCTTTGCGTGTGAATCCAACTGGAGTTATTTCAGCCATGGCTCCTGTTTGTCAATCCTGCCCCGTGCCTTTGGCCAGGCCCCACAATTATAGAACCAACCCTTTGCATTCAGAATCCTTCCATCCCAGAATGGCTTGTGTTGGACCTTAAACTCCATCCCACCCCCTGCCACGGGCAGGGACACCTCCCACCATCCCAGGCGGCTCCAGCCTGGCCTTGGACACTTCCAGAGATGGAGCTTCTCTGGGAATTTCATCCCAGGGCCTCCCCACCCTCACAGGGAGGAATTCCTCCCATATATCTCAGCTAAACCTTTCAGTTTGAATCCACTACTTCTTGTCCTGGTAGTAAAATTCCTGATGAAAAGTCCCTCTCCCTCTTCCTTGGAGCCCCTTCAGACCCCCTGCAATGTGCTGGAAGGCCAGAAAGTTCCTATTTGAGGCAGATCCTCCGTGTTTGAGACATTCCTCACGAATTTCACCCGCGCCTTGTGCTTTTGAGGCAGACCTTGAGCATTTGGGGGAGGATATTTGTAGTCAAACAGCCCTCATGCCCCTCATCCCCGTCCCCACCACCTCTTCCCAGCTTTCCCTTCGCTTCCCAGGAGGAAGCAGCAGGTTCCTCGAGGACACCGGGGCCTGTCACACGCTGCTCTTTTTATTTTTCCACTTCTTGGATGGGAGGATTTCGAGGTTTTCAGTGCGGGGAGGATTTATTTGTGGTTACTTCAATCTCCCCCCTCCGCCCAAGTTGTGCTACTAAAAAAAAAATAAACAATTCATGGAGTAGTTGTTCCCCCCATCAGGAATTCGGGGGCCGAACCAGACCAGGAGTGCAGCAGGATCTGCAGGAATTCATTAATGGCCCATTCTGTGTTTCCTTTCCCCTTTAAAACCCCAGTGGAGTTACCTTGGTAATAATAAAGTGCACGATTCCAGGAGGGAGGGAACAGGTTCTTATTTGGATTAAACGGATTTCTCCTCCTCCCCTTTTTTTACCGCTTTTTATTCCTGCCAATTTAAAAAAAAAAAAAAAAAATTGTTTAGGGGGAAGAAAAAAAAAAATTACAAGCAAATGTTAACGCTGGAAAGGGGAAAAAAAAGCACATTTTTTTCCAGGGAGGGGAGAAAATGCCTTTGGAAGGGTTCTATGCAAAGAGATGCCGGGGGGCACGATATATCAAAGAAAATATAATACACCCGGGTTAAAACTAATGATTGCCATATAATTAGATGTGAAGCATTGTGCTATAAATGTGTATTCTTCAGCGTGCTGTGATTTTACTGTAAAAGAGAGAGAGAGAGAGAAAGAAAGACAGAAAAACACAGAACCCAGCAACATACTATAAAAAGCACTCTGTTGACTTTTCGGCTGTTTAGTATTCCTTGCCCGTACTCCCCCGGGAGTATGTAATTAGTGCTTTATGAAGAGTGCATTTAAAGCAGTTTAATATTCACCTCATTCAGTCTGAAACAATGTGATCACTGCTTAGACAAATCACTGCTCCTCACTGACATCCTCTGTCAGAACATTACCTCTGAAAAGACCTTTCAAGAGGCTCCGATGTTAATTAGTTGTCTGTCATGGATAAACAGAGCAGTGAGCAGAAGGGCTGCGCCAGGCCACAGACACACAGGGAAATACTGGGAATGCTGTGGGATTTTTTTTTTTTTTTTTTTCCCTTTTTCATCCTCTCTCTCTCTCTCTCTCTCTCCTCCTTTTCGTGAAAATTCCCGGCTTTCTCCTCCGGCTTTGCGGAGTTTGGCATGGCCTGGAGTGGAGCCTGGGTTTTGCCGGGGTTGAGTGAAGTGCTTGGGATGCTGAGCTAGGCTGGCACTGTCAGAGAGGTGCTGGTGGATCCCGAATGGATCCAGGAGCACCCACTGCTCTGGCTGGGCACCTGCGGAGCTGCCCTGCTGCGTCCCAAAGTGGGAACATCCCAGGCAGCATCCCAGGGCTAAATCCCAGTACCATATCCCAGTACCATATCCCAGTGCCATATCCCAGTGCCACATCCCAGTGCCATATCCCAGTGGCACATCCCAGTGCCACATCCCAGTGCCATATCCCAGTGCCACATCCCAGTGCTACATCCCAGTGCTACATCCCAGTGCTACATCCCAGTGCCATATCCCAGTGATATATCCCAGTGCTACATCCCAGTGCCATATCCCAGTGCCATATCCCAGTGCCGTATCCCAGTGCTATATCCCAGTGCTATATCCCAGTGCCGTATCCCAGTGCTATATCCCAGTGCTATATCCCAGTGATATATCCCAGTGCCGTATCCCAGTGCTATATCCCAGTGATATATCCCAGTGCTACATCCCAGTAATATATCCCAGAGACATACCCCAGTGATACATCCCAGTGCCATATCCCAGTGCCATATCCCAGTGCCACATCCCAGTGCCACATCCCAGTGCCATATCCCAGTTCCATATCCCAGTGCTATATCCCATTTCCATATCCCCGTTCCATATCCCAGTGCTATATCCCAGCCCTACATCCCAATCCTGAATCCCAACCCTTCATCCCAGCCGTGCATCCCAACCCTGCATCCCAGTGCTAAATCCTGGCCCTATATCCCAGCCCTGTGTCCCAATATTTCATCCCAGCCCTGCATCCTGGCCCCTCATCCCAGTGCTAAATCCTGGCCCTGCATCCCAATATTGCACCCGAACCCTGAATCCCAACATTTCATCCCAGTCCCAAATGTGTATCCCAGTTCTGCATCCCAGCCCTACATCCCCTTTTTGCACCCTGGAGCAGCCCTTTAGCCATCCCAAGAGACTCTTCCCACTTTCCATCGCGTGTAAAATGTCGGATAACGGTTTTCACCCCACCCCACCTCCCTCTGGCTTTAATTTCTCAGGAAAATCCAGCAGATTCGGGGCAGTGCCGGCCCCGCCCATTCCAATCCAGCCGCATCCCTGCATCCCTGCCACTCATGGGATTCCATCCCTGACGCTGGAATTCCTCCTTCCCTGGAGCAACTCCTTTTCTGTGGGCATCCCCGAGCCCTTCCCGTGTCCCCCTGTGCATTCCTGGTGTCCCCTGGAGGGTGCAAGGTGGATTCAAGGCACCATCCCAGGAGCTGCTCCCGGCTCCGCTGGTGGCTCCTCCTCTCGCTCCATGGTGAGAATGAAAGGTTTGGAGCCACAGGAATTCCATTACCAGCCCCCATCTGGCAGTTCCCAGGTTCTTGGGACCCAAATCCAGCAAATCCAACATTTCCCGGGGCCGGGGGAGCCGCTCGCTCCTCGCTGAGGTGTTTAAGGGGCAGGCGAGACCCAGCGCCGTCCTTTTCCTTTGGGAAGGAGCAGACACGGAATGCTGCTCCCTGTGATCCTGGGAACGACAGCCACGGCCTGAAACCTCGGGTGGGTTTGGGTGGGAGCCCCCTCACCCCCGTGGGGCTCCACGGGTGGATCCCCATGCACATCCCACCCTGCAGCGGGAACACATGGAGCATCCCCACAGGACACCTTCCTGAGCCTTCCCGGCCTCCAGGCACCCTCCAGCTCAGGGTTTTTCCCCCTTTCACTCCCTTTTCCAAGAGTTTGTTTCCCTGGCTCTCTTAGTCACGAAGGTGAGGCCCTGACAGAGACACAGACATCAAAAACAAGAGGTGATGAAACGCCGGGAATAATTAAGTTGTACTAAATCACCGGCCCCGGCAGAAGGCTGCCAGGGAGCTCGGGAAAACTGGAGCACCACGGAGCCGAGTTATTATTAACAATCACCAGCGCCCTCGCGAACGACAACCTATTTTGCACCTATTTTTTGGGAAGGGGTTGGGATGGGGACAGAACCTCCAGCGTGGGGGGGGCAGGAGGGCGAGGTTTGCTCCCGCGCTGCCCATCCCGGGGTATTCCAGCCCGGATCCATCCCGGGGCTGCCGGCACGGTCTGGGCTGAGCCCTGAGCAAGTCTGCTCCCGCCACGGATCCTCCACGCAACCCCGGGCCTTACGTAAGGGCAGCTTTATCCCTTCCATCGGGGCCCAGCCTGCAGCTCCCGTTCCCAGTGTGTGGGTGAGCCGCTCGCCCCGGGCTGGGAATTGCACAGCTCCTGCACCTCTGCCTTGCTCCACGCATGCAAGGGGCTGCAATTCGCGATGGGCAGCTGATAGCAGGCCAGGCTGACAGCCCTGGGTTTGTAAGGCGTTTGGGATGTGTTTCCCTCGCATCCCGCCGGGATTCGTCCTTGGGAATGCTTGGGAAGGGGTGGGATGTGCAGGATTTGCTGCCCTGCAGCCTCTGCTGGGGCTGGCCTTTGGCTGTCGGATTTAAGGCCCAGCCGTGGCTGCTGGAAGTGGAAGGGGTGCTCCAGGTCCCAAAAACCTGGGATGTCACTGGGTTTTTTGAGGAGAGGAAAGAGATTTTAAGGCAAAGATTCCTTCTCCGTTGAGCGCTGAGGCGATGGCTTTACCTTGTGTGGCTTTAGGGTCTGATCCCACTTGGCTCCATCTCTGCAAGAGCCCAGACAAGTTCGGGGTTTTGGGTTGATTTCGGGTGCCACGTGGCCGTGGGTAAAGCCTGAGCCCCAATTCCCACCACCGTTCCCATGGGGTTTCATCAAGAAAACCGTCCAGACCTGGTCAAAATCCTCCCTGGCGGGGTAAACCCAAGGGTGTCGAAATTTGGGAGAGCTGTAAATCTCGTGTGTTTGTAAAATCTTTAAGCCTCCGTCTGCAACGCTCAGGTAAACCTTTAATTCCCTGACAATGCCGAGCTAACTCCCAGCTAAATCCTTAATTCCTGTGCACCGGAGCCCTGTGGATTCGCCCGTCTGCCCGTCTGTTTGGATGTGGAAAAATGCCCCAAAAATTTCTGTGCCCACGGTTCTACTGTGGAAAGTTTAAAAAAAAAAAATTGCTGTGCCCACGGTTCTACTGTGGAAAGTTTAAAAAAAAAAAATTGCTGTGCCCACGGTTCTACTGTGGAAAGTTTA
Source organism: Picathartes gymnocephalus (assembly GCA_013390045.1). Classification (NCBI taxonomy): domain Eukaryota; kingdom Metazoa; phylum Chordata; class Aves; order Passeriformes; family Picathartidae; genus Picathartes; species Picathartes gymnocephalus. Next base: position 95,505 of record WEKY01036060.1, read on the forward strand.
AAAAAAAAAAATTGCTGTGCCCAAGGTTCTGGTGTGGAAAATTAAAAAAAAAAAATAGCTGTGCCTGAGGTTCCGGTGCTGGAAAAGTCCCTGAAAATAGCGGTGCCCAAAGTTCTGGAACTGGGAAAAGTCCCCCAAAATTGCTGTGCCCAAGGTTCTGGTGCTGGCAAAATCCCCCAAAATTGCTGTGCCCAAGGTTCTGGGGCTTCTGCTCCTTTGATCAAAACCTCTGAAATGCTTTTCCACCTCTTAAAATTGCGAATAATGATGGATCCTGCACCCATGCAGTGCCCGGCGCATGCCCTGAGGTCACAGCATGCAGGGGGGCCAGGGAAAAGCCACCAAATTTGGGGTTCCAACCCTTCTGAAATACCCTGGATGTGACACGTGGAAACGTCCCCCTTGCTGCTCCGGCAACACCAGCAGCTGCTGACAGACTTTCCCCCTCCTGATCCAAGCGGATCCGATCCCGGGGCGATAGGGCCGGGCACACCTGCGGGGCCCCGTGCAGGTGGAGGGGACGCTGAGGAACCCGACGGGTTTGGGAGCTCGTCAGCACCGCGATGACAGCCAGGCTGGGATCGGGATTGCTCCACGCGGGTCCCAGCCGCTGGCAGGACGTTTCCCAACCCGGAGAAACCTGTACGGACGACCACCCTTTCTTAGGCAATTTTCCTGACTCAAGATCCCGTCCCAAACCAACGGGAGATGGATCTCTGCTGCCTCTTGCAACACGACTCCATCCAAACTGGTTTTCCCATTAATCCTTCTTCTTCCGGTGATAATTTTTGCCCCTTTTTTTTTTTTGGGTGACCGTGGGTGCTGTTGGGTCTTCAGGGAGGGTGTTTGGTGCTGGCTTTCCTTGGATGGGGATCTGAGCCCATCCAGCACAGATGAGCTAAAATTGCATCTTTTCTGACACAATTCCTGAGGCAGGAGGGAAGGGAATGATTCCTCTTGGAACTGGGCATGTGACACACAGGGAAGGACTGTCCAGCAGCCCTTTATTTCAATATCAGTGGCCCAAATATTGACCTGGAGCAAATCCAGAAGACAACACCGTGTTCATCCCCCTTGGATTTACAGCCTGTTTCTGAAGGGTGAATATTTTTATAGAGGAGTGAGAAGCTGCTGATTTATTTCAGTGCCTAGCAAACCACAGATTTGTGGAATATCTTGAGCTGGAAGGGACCCACAAGGATCAAGGATGATGATCCCTGTAGGCTAAAATTACATATCCCAAACATGTATGTAAGCATCTGCCATGACCCCCACCTTGTCCAACCCACTCATAAATTAATTTGAGGGTCTTGGGCACCACTCGCAGCCACCTCACCTGGGTCCTGCCAGGTCCTGCGGCAGGTCCTGGCAGCTGAAGGGTTACTCAGCCCCGTCTGCTCAGCTCCCCATTTCACAAGGGCGGGTTCGGAGTTTTACTACAAGTTTCAGACAATGAAGGTGTGTCTGCGCTCCGAGCCTCCTTTGCCCGTTGTGTAGGCGTCGGGTTCAGCGCCGTCTTGTCAACACTTGAATATGTTGAGCATCACTCACGGGGCATTCTGTAAGAAACCTATTAAGTTAATTACCGAGGCTGTGTGTGTGTGTGTGAGAGAGAGAGAGAGAGAGAGAGAGCGTGTGTGCTGCTCCTGTAAAAAATTTGGCTTTCTTCGTTGCAAGACACTTGTGATGCAAGCCCCGGGCTCTCGGTGTGATGACATCTCGTCTGCTGCTGTAACTGAGCCGGGGCTCGGGCCGGGGAGGGGGGGTCACGGCGGGACCCCCACTCGTCCTGCCCTGGGGACACCCACCCCAACACCGGGAGCTGCTGCGACAGCCCCGGGGGGAAGATTGGGGTGTAAATCCTAAATCTGTGGAGTTTGAGCTCCGTGCAGGCTGGGGGCACTTTGAGCATCTCCGTGGGGAAGAGCAGCTCGTGTTGTTGGCTTTTTTGTTTCTGCTGCAGCCGAACTCCTGGGAAAATGCAGTTTTGCAGGGTGGTGGAGTGGTTGGGGTTGGAAGGACCTTAAAACTCATCCCATTCCACACCTTCCACCAGACCAGGGTGTTCCAAAGCCCACCCAACCCGGCCTCGGACATTCCCAAGGATGGGGCAGCCACAGCTCCTCTGGGAGACCCCTTGGTTTGGGAAGAAGGCCTCTTGGTCGTTATATTTGCACCGCCACCCTCAAGCATCCCAAAATAATCAGGGCTGGAGTTGTGGGGGGGGCTATTTTGGGGTGCTGGGAGGTCCAAGCATGGTTTGGGAAGAGGATGGAGCAGAAAGAGGCTCCATGGGGGCACACCCCTTATGTTTCTCCTCTCCCTTCTTGCCACCAGCCTCTCCAGCATCTTCCCACCCGCCTGGGGAAGGAGCTCTGGGTCTCCTGCAGGGGAGCAGGGCTGTTGGAGCCATGTCGGAGCTCCGTGAGGAGCAGCACGTGCTGCCCCAACCCGGCCATCCCTTCCCAGCTTTTCCCCACGTCCTTTCCCAGCCCGGCTGGAACGGGGCCGCCTCGCCGCCCCCAAAGTAGGTTTTAAAAAAAAAAAAAAAGAGTTTTTCCCTCTCCGGGGCCGGAGCCAGGGCAGGGAGCGAGGCGAGCGCTGGCTGCCGGCTCCCGAGGAGGTTTTTTTTGGGAGGCGTTGCACAAACAGCCCCCGGCGCTTGCACGCGCCCCAGGTAGGGCGGCTCGGCCCCCTCCTTCCAGCATCCCACGGGGAGCCCGGATCCGGTGGACTTTTATGGAAGAAAGGGAAGTCCGTGGCACCGCCGGAGCGCCTTTGGCAGGCGAGCAGCAGCAGCAGCGCTGCCGTTAACCCCTCGTCCTCCTCCTGCTGCCGGGCTTGCATTTTTGGGGAGGGGTCAGCAGCTCCTCCGCGGCTCTGCCGAGAACCTGCCGGCCAGGGGATGCTCAGCAGCCCAAAAGCTCCATAAGAAAGGTGCTTTTGTCTCCTCCTCATCATCCAAATCAATGCAAAGCCTTCCTGAGCATCCCCATCCTCCCCGAGCATCCCCTCCCAGAGCAGGAGGGGAAAGTGAGGAAAACTTCTTGCTGCTCCACAGAAAGTCGTTTCCGGTTGGAGTTTCTCCCGTCCCGAGGGCAGCTCTGGACTCTCCCTCCGAGTGCTGCCAATTCCAGCTCTCAGGAAGCGGCCTGG
>WEKY01036060.1:107687-124052 GCA_013390045.1 Picathartes gymnocephalus
CAGGGGAGGCTGCACCCAGCAGGGGAGGGTGCAGGGATGGGAAGGAGGATGGAGGAGAGGTCGGGATGATCCAGGACACGGGCAGGGGCTGTTTGGGGTGGGCACAGTGATGGCCCTGCCCATGGAACACCTGAGCTGATGCGTGCTGAGGGCTCGCAGCGCAGGGAGCCGGGTGGGAGAGCAGATCCCGGCCTGGAGGAGGGTGATGGATAACAGGTTCTGGTGGGGAATCCGCACTCGGAGGGATGCTCAGCCCTTCCCTTCTGCATCGCAGGTTACAGCCGGCCCAAGCCCCCGCGCTACAGCGGGTACCACCGCTACCAGTTCCGCCTGTACCTGCAGCCGGCACACCAGGCCATCGCCCTGAGCTCCGAGGAGCAGGAGTCGCTGGGTAAGGACCCGCTGTGCCCTCGATCCCCGCCCCGAGGGGCTTTTCCCGGGTTGTGGATAACGCCGCGTGTTCCGGCAGGCTGGGGGTGCTCTCCTGGCGCGAAGGGATCCTTAGAGGGGACACGGATGAGGAGTTAAATCCTCGCCAGGCAGCAGAAATCCTTGGAAAAGGCCTGGTAGCGGGCCTGGCTAGCGGGATCGGAAGCAGGGAGAGATGTGGGCTGTGAAAGGCAGCCCTCGCCGGCACATCCCCCCAGCCCGAGCCGCGGGAGTTGCATCACCAGCACCTCGGAGCAGGCGGATAAGGATCAGCCGTGGAGAAGGTTTAGCAAGGGATTGCTCAAACCGGGCTGACACAACGCCCGCCAACTCCCAGCTCCCCAGCTGCCTTCCACTGCCTCCTCCCAAAATCCCGCATGGCAGCGGTGGAGCAGCAGCCGAGACCCCCGAGGCACCGGGGCACCATTCCTGCCGCTCCATCCCGGGGCACGGGGCAGCCCGCAGGACCCCGGGATGGGCAGGGATCCATCCTGCCCGGTGCCGGGCGTGGGTTCCTGCCGGCCCTGCCTGCAGCACGGGGCTCTCTGTGGCCCACGTGGCCACCGCAAGGGAAATTTCAAAACTTTCCCAGCTGGGACCACATGAGCAGGGCTCGACGGGCAGGTCAGGTCGGTGCGGCTGCGCTGCGCTGCCTGACTCACCCGGTGCCTGTTAATCCACACCGCACAGCCCGGGATGATGGGGTGCTGGCCCCGGGGGGCTCTGGGACGGCCCCTGCCTCCCCCAGCCCCGGCACGGGGCCGCGGTGCTCATCCCATGGCCAGAGCGGGATGCGGCTGCTGCGAGTCTCCCTGCGGGTTCTCCCTGCCCGTCGCTCTCTTCTCTGGCTCATTAGCTCCGCTTCTTAATGACACCGCTGATGTCAAACCCTCCCCCCACCGCCAGCGGAGCCAGCCCCTCGCTTCTGCTCGGAGGAGGGGGCTCCGTGTTGTCCCCACATTCCCATCGTGGCATCCCAGGGCTGGAAAGGGACACTGAGACACCCACCAAGGAACTTTTCCCAGATAAATCCTCTCATTAGCAGGATATGCGGCTGCAGCCCCCTGAATTTCACCCCCAAAGGGGTTCGGGCTCCCTGTGGAAGGTCCCCCTCCACCCCGCTGTCCCCAGGGCAGGGGTGGCTGGGCATTCCCCTGTCTTCATCCCATCTGTGCTTCCCAGCCCTTCCCGCGCTTCCTGGGAAAGACCCAGCGGATATTTTTCCGCAACATCCGATGCTCAGGCATCGTTTGTCAGGCAGCTGCGGGGCTCTGGCAGGGGCTGGTGTTTAAGGAGTCGGTTGAAGGTTGTTTTTAACCATTTCCCTGCTGCATCTCATCCTTGGCCTGGCCGGGAGGTGCTGCTGCAGTGAGACACTGACAGCCCATCGTCTTTATTCCCAGAGAACGAGCCCAAAAGGCAGCCAAAGGATGAGATTGTGGTGTCTCAGGGGTTTTAAATAAATCCATTCCCAAGGCAGTGGGATGAACGCCGATGGATCCGCTGGTGCACCCAGCCCTGTGGTGCCAAGGCAGAGCACGGGGGAGAGGAGCAGACACCTTTGGCAGAAGGTGGGAACAAGGAGGGGGTGACCCCAATCCCAAAGGATCACGGATGAGAACCCAGCCCGGGCTCTGCCTTGCTCCCCTCCTGCGGTAGAAGCGATGAAGGTTCTCCCGGCAATGCCGCAGGCACCGTTTGCATCCTCGCTCGGAATTTCCCATCTTATCTGGCCTCAAATGAACCCCTTCTTGCTGCTTTTACTCTGTCCTACATCGGGCAACAGCAACATCTCTGTCTCACCAAGGCTGGGGTCACCCAGCACCACCAACCCCGGAGAGGGACGTGTCCTGAGCAGGCGCAAGGAGCGGCGCTGGCCCATCCCAGCCTCGGGATGCATCCATCCTCTGGTGCTGCATCCCTGTGCCTCGCCTGCCTCCCTCGGCACCTCGTCCCCTGGCAGAGCTGAGCTCCACCAGAGCGGTTCTGCTCAGCTCCCAGAAAAATTTCCCTCCTGGCACGGGATGCGTTTGGGAGGCCAGGCCAGGCGAGGTGCGGGGCCAAGCGTGGCCGAGCCGGGGGAGGTGACAGTGCCAGGCGGGATGGCAGGAGCTCGGCCGGAGCCTCCAGAAGAGGGCACTAAACCGGGACCTGCCCGCGTCGCCTGTCCCTGCTCCTGGAAAAGATCCCTGGGAATTTAAAACGCGAGGGGCAACGGCGAGCGTGGAAAACAAATCCCTGTTTCTTCTCCCTCCTCGGCCGGCTGCGCAACGCCAGCAGCTCTGAGGGAGCGGGGACATTTCCAGGGTGCCCAGGCTGCCGTGGGGATGTCCCGGTTGGGATGGCAGTGGCGGGCACAGGTCGGGCGCTGGAAGGGCTGCAGGACCCGGACACGTCTCCCTGTCACTCGTGGCAATGTGGAAATCAGTTGTTTATGGCCGAGGTGTTTCTCCAGGGCGGCTCTTGAGCAAAAATCTTGTTTCATCACGAAAAAAAAAAAACCACCCTGATCCTTCCCCGTGAGTGTTTCTGATCAATCCCCGGCAGCAGCCGGCTCCGTGTGACCTCGGGCAAATAACTCCGAGCCTCAGTTTCTCCTCTGGAGTCTGATTCACTTCAGCTTTTGGCCGTGCCACTGAATTCTCACCAAGAACCAGCTCTGCCCCCACTCAGGACCGAAGGTGGGGACATTTGGGGAGTCCCCACGGCTCTTCCTGCCGGTGGCCCCGCTTCCCTCGCAGCCAGGAGCGTTACAAGCCGTGGTCGTGTTTTGGGGAGATGCAAGATAATAATTTGTGGTCTGTGAAATGTCACAGCCGCTGTGGCATCCCGAGGCGGCAGCGCTCGCCACAGGCTCTCGATCCACGGGAAATCCCTCAGCCGGGGGAATTCAGGCACGCACCAGAGCCCGGCTGTGGTGCTGGGGAATTAAAGTCCCCCCACAGCTTTCATCGAGGGGGATCTTTAATCAGCACAAAATCTTGAGGCTTAATTGCATCTGAGTACATCCCTCTACTTCCACCTTTTTTCCCATCAGCTCTGGCGAGCTGGGGAGATGCTCCGGCATTCCAAAAGCCCCTCTTGCCCTGGAAAGATGTTTTGCAATCGGGAATGGATTTTTTTTCCTCCCGGAAATTTTGCCTCGGGGAAGCAACAAGTCCTCCGGGGAGCAGGGAGCGGGACGAGCCCGGCCAGCCTGTGGCTCCACATCCCTCTCCAGCTCCAGCTCCGGATCGGGGCCGCGGCATTGACTCATGAGCCGACCTTGTGCGCCTCCAATCCGATCCACCCAGCTGGAAAATCGGGTTGGACTGGGCCCCGGCGGGGAGGGAAAGGCTGCGGCTGGGACGAGAGGAGGCGAAGGGCTGCGGGGAGAACACGGTGCCGGCCCCAAGTCCCCGGGTGTCACTTAATGGTGACCAAAGCAGCTGCCGGCCTCCCGCCCACCTCCGCTGGGACATCATTAATCTTGGCAGAGAAGCATCAGGGCTCCCATCAGGAGAACATTCCCGCTGATGAGGCTGATAAATTACAGCCGGGGGGCCGGGGGAGGAGGGAAGCGGCGTTTGGGGGGTGGGCAGGAGACAAGGGCAGCGCTGGGAAACCTGTGGGATCAGAGGGACGCCGAGCTCCCCGAGCCCAGCTGCTGCCTCGTGCCTCAGTTTCCCCATCGGGCGCTCCGGGCTCAGGCGGCCGCGCACGTGTGGGTGTCAGCGGGCACTCCTCTTCCTCCGGCGGGTGCTCAGATAAGGGCCAAGTGGGATGATTTAATCCTTTGGGAAATGAGCTTGAAAACGGACCAAGCCACGGATGAAACGCCGTATTGTTGAGGCACGGAGAGGGGACAGTGGCACCGCGACCTCGGCTCCCCGGCCGGCCCCCTGCTCCTTTCCCGGCTCCGTGATCCCAGTGACTCACAGTCCCCAGCCCTGGGAGCCAGCTGGGGTGGTTTGGGATGGCTGGCACCGGGATGTCACCCCGTGCCGGGAGTCGGTCACGCCGGGATGGGGCACCCGCTTTGGGGGTTGGATTTGGTGTCGGAGGACCCGGACCCCCAAACCTGGCATCCCCCCGGTGCATCCCCCCCGTTTTGCCACACCCCCGGGGCTTTCCCTACCCCGACGGGCCGGGCACGACCGGTGCCAGGGCAAGTAGGAAAGTAGGTCAGGAAAAACCCCGGCGCCACGCGCGGGGCGAGGGCCGGGGCCGGCGCCTGCAGCCCCGCAGAGGCTCTGCCTCCCCCGGCTCCTTTCATCCGCGCCCCTCCGGAGGCTCCGCGAACATCAGTGACAGCTCCGGCACCCCTGGGAGTCGGGGGTGCCGCGTCTCGCTCTCACCCCGGTCCCGCGTGGCACCGGCTGCTCTCCCGTGGGCTTTTCTGAGCGCTTTGAACCCCTCCGGATGAAAGGCACCCGGCAAAGGCTGCAGGCGCAGCGGGAGCGGCCCCCCCGGGGCTCCTTCCCCTGGTGCCACCTTCACCGGGACCCCCAGCGCGGAGGGGGTTGGGCTGAGACCCCGAAGCGAGGAGCTGCCCTTCCTGCCTAGGTGGAACCTGGGGATGGAGGTGTTTGTGGCTCTGTGCCCCGGCTGGCGGTGACCCCAGTGCAGGACTTCGGGACAGTCCTTGCTCTCAGCTTGGTTTGCTTCCTCGGAGGGTGGCAGGGGACGCCTGGGAGCCTCCAGCAGCAGCCTGATGCATTCCAGCGTCTCATCCCAGCTGGAATGAGGGATGCAGGGTCCTTCCTGAGCATCCCGTGAGCTCCTCCCCGGGCCCTGGAGCATCCCAGCCTCGGCCTCTCGCAGCTCCGGGAGGTCACAGCGAGCGGTGCCGTCACCACGAGAATCCCCAGAGCTTTTTTTTGGAGCTCAGAGCCCGAGGTGGGGAGCAGGTGGGAGCTCCAGCAGCTCCCCGAGCCATCACCACCCCACGCAGGTGATGCAGCAGCTCAGGTTTTGCTCAGCACTTTTTGCAAGAGCAAAGGGGACGCTGTGCTCCGGTCGGGGCTGAGATGTGGCAGCAGATAAGGGCTGCCAGGCTGCCGCGTGACATTAAAGAGCAGCCAGGAAGAGGAGAGGACAGGTTTCAGATAAACAGCGGGCCCCTTTCCCCGGTGTCCCGCAAGGAGGGGCAGTGTGAGCTGTTTGGGTGCCAGGGAAAGCCCCTCCGGGCAGAGCAGGATGCTCCGGCAGCCGCCAGCCAGACCCAGACTCCGTACCCAACCCCCGGCAGGGCACGGGGGGGATTTCTGGCCCACGGGGAGCCGGGTGTGAGGGAATCCCTCCTGCCCTTCGCCGTGGAGAGGGTTTGCCTGCTGCCCACGTGGGAAAAACCACAGCTGGATCCGGCAGAAGCTCCGGGATCCTGGGGTCAGGGCAGGCAGCAGGGGAGGAGGGTCAGGAATGAGGAACTCCCGTGGCCCCAGCAGCCCGTGGAGCTCAGTGAACGCCAGTGAGGGGGACGGGGGATCTCCTGTAACGCCCCCAGGGGATTTCCAGCCAGGCCACCCCCGGGGTGGGCTCACAGGAAGCCGTAGGAAGGTTTGCTCCAAAGGTCAAGGGGCAGGAGAGGAGCCCACTCCACGCACCCCCGCGACGCTCAGAGCTGGGGTCCCCACAGCTCCCCCGCTGTCCCTGGGGCCTCCTGGGCTGTGCAGGATGTGGTTTGGGGCAGAGCAGCAGCAGCACAGGGCTGCTCCCCTCTCCAGCCCTCCTCCAGCCCTGCTCACCCCCCTTTTCCTCTCTCCCCAGGCACCTGGGACTTGAAGAACTTCGTGGAGGATTTTAATCTGGGCTTCCCTGTGGCCTCGACCCAGTTCCTCACCAAAAACTACAAGGATTAACTCCGGCCATCCCTTCCTACCTCCCCAGAGCCCAGAGCCACCTCTGCCCGGAGCAGAGGGGACCCCAGGACCCACTGAGGCTGAACCCACCCTGTTCCCTGCCCAGACCCACAGCACCAACCCCAACCCCTCCACTCCCACAGCCAAGTTCTCCTTCCCTCTGGGGAACATGCCAAGGGGTGTCCCAGCTCGCCTGAGGATCCTAGGAATTCTGGCATCACCCCTTCTCCTCCCTTCACCCCATTTCTGGCCTGACCCCCTGCATGTCCCCCTGGCACTTTGGGGACTTTGAGTTTAATGCCTGCAGCTTCCCGAATAAAATTTGGATGGAGCACGCGGGGCTCCGTGGTGGCAGCGAGCGCGGGGCAGCGGCAGTGCCGGGCGAACCTGGCATTTTGGGATCTGCATGGGATGAGCAGACCCCTGTGGGTGCTGGTGGCCAGCCAGACCCTCGTTTAGGTGACCCCGGGGTCACCCAGGAGGGGACAGGGACAATGGTGTCTGTCCAGGGTTCCCTCGGTGGCACCGCGTGGGAACCGGGCATGGAACCGGGCACTGCCCCGGCCCTGCCCTGCCTTTGCCCTCAGCCCGTTTCTCTTGGAAAGCAAAACCAAAATTAAAAGCATAAATCAGCAGAGCTCTGCCTACTGGCCACTTAGCCGGACCTCCCCTTTAATTAGCTCCTTAATTAGGCTTTCATCTAAGACTCAGTTTTCTCCGAGGCTCGGATTCACCCGCCTGCAGGTCCTCCTCGAGGCACATCCCGGTGCCTGCGCCGTGACAGAGCTGCCTCTGTCCTGCCCATGGCCAGGAATAACATTCCCCTTGGAAGAAACCACGGGGAGCAGGACCCCAGGACATTTTGCAGGAGGGGGAAACTGAGGCACGAGGGAATGGCTTGCTCAGGGCCGCGCAGGGATCCTTCAAGAGGGGTCGTGATGCTCTGGGTGCCGCACCTGAGCTCTGCATCAGTGCCTGGCTCTGGGACAGAGCAACCTGATCCCGAAAAAGCAGCTCTGTGCCACCCTGCTGGTCACCTTCCACGGGTCCCTGGCAGTAAGAGCAGAGATTTCAGTCCTGCACTGGGGGGTTAAACGTGGATTTCAGTCCTGGGGTGTTAAACGTGGGTTTCAGTCCTGCACTGAGGGGTTGATCACAGATTTCAGTCCTGAACTGAGGTGTTAAAAGTGGATTTCAGTCCTGAATTGGGGGTAAAATGTGGATTTCAGTCCTGCATTGAGGGGTTAAAAGTGGATTTCAGTCCTGAATTGGGGGTAAAATGTGGATTTCAGTCCTGCACTGGGGGGTTAAAGGTGGATTTCAGTCCTGGGGTATTAAACGTGGATTTCAGTCCTGCACTGAGGGGTTGAACACAGATTTCAGTCCTGAACTGAGGTGTTAAAAGTGGATTTCAGTCCTGAATTGGGGGTAAAATGTGGATTTCAGTCCTGCATTGAGGGGTTAAAAGTGGATTTCAGTCCTGAATTGGGGGTAAAATGTGGATTTCAGTCCTGCACTGGGGGGTTAAAGGTGGATTTCAGTCCTGGGGTATTAAATGTGAATTTCGGTACTGCACTGGGGGGTTAAACTTGGCCGGGACTTTCCCTGCAGGAAGTGGCTCTTTGCCTCGGAGGGGCTGAATCACAGCAGGGTCCTGCAGAGCTTGTGTCCCCTCGGGAAGGATCAGGGTATCCAAGGGGGATGCAGGAGCAGGATCTCAGCTCTCCTCGGGCACACAGAGCTGGGTGAAGCTGCAGGAGCCAGCGGGAAGGAAAGCAACAAAAAAAGGAAGCTGGGTAACACCACAACCCAGGGAAAAAAAAACACGAACCCCGCTGCCACCGGCGCTAAGATTAGCAGCAGAGGAAATGACACCGTGAGATGTCATGGAAGTCTGCTAAAGTTGGATTTCTCCTTCTTTTTTCTATCCCTGCCCTCGGAGCAGGGTGTAATTGGCCCGGCAGGTCGGAGCGAGGCTCCAGTGTAAATGAGAGGTCACGGCTCCGCTGACATCCTGCAGCCAAACTCCATCATCCTTCCCTCCCTGCCCTCAGCTCCCGGTGCCTGGGGTGGTTATTTTTGGTGGAGAAAAGGCAGTCGGATGTTTGTCCTTCTAGGAAATGGTCACCATCCTTCCTGGGTTTACCTGGGGATGAGAGGAGTCGGGCTGAGCCAGCAGTGGGATCACTGGAAGCCAGAGGCCAGAGAGTGATCCACTGCCCTGTGTGACACGGGTGGGATGGGAATGGGATGGACAATGGGAATGGGAATGGGGACAGAGACCAAGAATGGGGATGAGGACACAGGTGGGGGTGGAGATAGAAATGGAGGTGGGGATGTGGATGGGACGGGTGGGAAACCAGGTGGAGAACAAGGATGGGAGTGAGGATGACAGAGATGGAGAAGGAGAGGGGAGTGGAGACGGAGGTGGGGATAGGATGGGACAGGACAGGACAGGACGGGACGGGACGGGATGGGATGGGATGGGATGGGATGGGATGGGATGGGATGGGATGGGATGGGATGGGATGGGGATTAAGAATGGGGATGGGGATTGAGAGTGGGAATGGGGATGAGGACAGGGATGGAGAATGGAAATGAAAATAGGAGTGAGATGGAGAATGGGGATGAGGATAAAGGTGGAGATGGAGATGCAGGTGGAGATGGGGACAGGGATGATCTGGATCAGGAATCTGCCCAGCTGGCTGCAACACCCCTGTGCTGGGATGATCCTTGCCAGGACACAGGACCAGGCACTGGTGGCCTTGTGGGAGCACTTGGGCCCACTCAGAGCTGCAAACGCATCAGCCCCGGCCACCTCTGAGCCACAAACTCTCACTGGGATGCACACGAGGCCTCCACGGCGTGGAAAATATTAATTGTGGTTTTCTGGTTCACTTTTTGATTATTTAGAAAGAGCAAAGGAAAAACTCACAAGGAGGAAGCCACGTACAGTCACTTCGCGCTGGTCCCACCCCCTTTATCTCTCCTTCCATTCGCTCACCATCGGCGCGAGAGAGAAAAGAGAAGCTGAGCCTCTCAGCTGCCTAAATGTAGAAAGTTTTGCTTCTAAATCAGTTTGTGATGGAAAGGAAACACGTCACGTCCCTGGGGAAGTGGCTGGTTTTGAGCAGCCACAACCCCAGCGCTGAGCGCTGCAATGGAACAGCCCAGCACTGAAATAGCTCCACGCTCTGTTATTGTCACCCAGAGAAGTTTTTTTCGCTGTCTAGGGGTGTCATTTTTAGCTTCCAGAGGAAGTTTTATTTGTATTTGTTACCTCGACTTTCCACTGTCGTGGCTTTGTGACTTTTTCGTGTGAAGAGCTGGGAGAAAACAGAGTGGGGCGAGCTCAGGTGTGGGGTCAGTGGGGTGCGAAGTGGGACCGACAGAACCAAAGGCACATCCTGGGAATTCCAGCATGGATTCACCAGCCCTGCAGAGCCCAACTTCATTCCAAGGCCACAAACCCACGGAAACACAGAGTCCTAGAGATTTTGGGGTGTTGTGAGCTGAGCTGGGCCCAGGCATGGCTGTGGGATGGGCACAACTTCCCCTTGCTCCCCCAGGATGGGGCTCTGAGCTGGGTTTGGGCGCTTCCAGTCCCTTCCCGAGGCAAAGCCACCCACTCCGTGGGATGACTGAGAGAGAGGAGGACTCGGAGTTTCAAAATTAATAATGAACTCGTGAAAACTGAGTGCTCCTGGTGAGCAACAGCAGCACCCAACAGCACATGGGGGGTGTTCCTTCCCAAAACTGGGCTGGAGGCCAGGAGAAGCTCGTGCTAAACACAATCCCTAAGCCAACAGGGTAACCATTACCTATTTTTAATAATCACTGAAACAATTAATGGGAGAAAGCCTCAGCCCCTGGCTCAAAGGGAGCAGCCCTGGGTCTGATGCAGAGGGCTCACCCTCAGAAAACACAGATTTAAGAGTGGGGGTATTAAAGAGCAGGGACCAGGGGACACCCCCGGCACCCCCAAAGCTTCAGTGGCACCTGGGGGTGCCACAGGGACAACGCAGCTGTCAGGAGCTCGGCAGTGCCAGGCAGCAGCTCCCCCTGAGCCGGGGACTTGCTCAAGAAGGGATTAGCAGGATCAGCTGATGATGATCTAAGCGCATAACTATATCAACCTGCGAATTAATTACTGATATCTCACACCTCGGAGTGCCTCTATCTGCAGATCTCTGCGCTCCCCAAGCGTTCCCTGAGCTAAGCCTGGCTGCACCCGCCGGGAAATAGGTCAGGAGGGATAATCCCCAAATCCCCACACGCTGCTGGGGATGAGCAGCGCTGCCCGTTTTGGGAGCTGGACGTGGGAGAATCCCCCGGCCAGCTGAGCATCAGCAGCCCCACGGGATGCTGAGGCAGCCGGCTCTCCACGTCAGCTGCGGGGTGGGCGACGCTGGGATGATCCAGGGAGGAGCTCCCAGCCCTCATCCTCGTGCTGAGGACACTCAGAGCCCCCGGCTTGGGGGTCCCCTCGTGCCACGGGGATGGGGATGGGGGTGGCAGCCTGCGCTGGGAGCTGGCGCTCAGCTTGGCTGCTGCAGGAGCTGGCAGCTGGGCAGGCCCTGGGAGAGGCATCTGGGCCGTGGCAGGAATTTGGGGCTGCTGAAGTAATAGGGAAGGCAGGCAAGGCAAGGACAGGGACATGTCCCCACCTCTGTGTCCGTGCCTGCACCCACAGGGGACCAGCAGGCAGCAAGGGGCATGCAGGCCAGACCTGCAGTGATGGTGTCATTAATTAGCAATAATTAATTATTATTGGGCCTCCAAAATGCTGTATAACATCAGAGGATCTTTGTGGGGCTGTCTGGGGCCCAGGGCCCTATTAGAGCTGGTTTGGTTTGGGGGTCCTGGACCCCCACCCCGCTCACTGGGTCTGGACCATTCAGCCAGGGTCTGGCAGCATCCTGGGATGCAAATTCCAGCTGTTCCTGAGGGAAAGCAGCAGCTCAGCTGCGCCTGGAGACGCTGCCAGGCATCCTGGGATGAGCATTCAAGGGATGCTCAGTGGGGAGAAACTGAGCCCAGGTTTTGTTTCCTCTTTCAGCTGCTCCCCGAGTCGGTTTGGGCTGGGTTTGTCCGCGGCAGTGGGAAGCTCTCAGCCTCTCCCACTCCTCCGGGAGCCACGAGCACGTTCTGATGTGGTTTGCCCCAAAACACTGCTGGGTAGAACAAAAAAAAACACCAAAGCGTTTTTGATACGGTGGTCCCAGCCCACCAGCTTCGCTCCTGCCCGGGAGCCACCGTGCCCCGGTGCCTGGCACTGCCCTGTTTATCCCAGCTGGCTGCGGGATGGGGCGGATGCCTGCCGGGCTTTGCATCCCAAGGTGTGGTGGGAAGAGCCGGGTGGCTCCGCCAGCCGCCCCTGCTGCTCCCCGGCCGGCACGGACGGACTCGCCCCGCGGCCCCGGCCCGGCCTGTGCTCACTTGTCGGCAGCTCTCGCTTCCCATTCCCTGCCCGCAGCCCCGCGGGTCCTCAGCCAACCTCACATTTCCTCATTGCTAGGAAATGGCGAGTTCCCCCCCGGGCTGGTTTCAATGGCTCACAGATCCCTCCTCGCCTTTGGCCTCTCCCCAGTTTCTCCTGTGTTGGTTGTAGCACAGCCCTCGGGAGCAGCGCTTTTTCCCAGGCCTTTGGAATTCTCTGTCTGGGAGGACATCCCGCCCCTCACACGGGATACCCCCCTGCTGGATTTACCCCTCTGTGCTCACGCAGCGCCAAGCCCTTTTTCCGTTGGATGCGAAGAATTTGGGGGATTCTGACGTCCTCTGCTCCTCTCCGTCAGGGAATCGCTCAAGTCTCCGGTGTTGTGTCATGGCACAGCTCTGGGAGCCGCAATTCCAGTGTCCAGTTCCTCTTCTGTTTCTTGGTTTCACGTTAAAAAAAGCCTTTGTGGTCCCTCTCTGCAAAGCCCTCGTGGGGTCACTCCAGGGCTCCTTCCTGGGGCCACCACACCGAGGTTGCTGCTTGTCCCATCAAATCATCCTTGGGTTTGCAGCCTGCTCCGAGCCTGATCCCTGGCTGGAATCCCATCCTTCCCACCGGTGCTGCTCCCTCGGGACCACTTCCACTCTGGACCTACTCTGTAGTTTTCCTGCTAATCAGCTGTCCCCTTATCTCCGAGTCACACCGCGCCAGCTGCCACCGCTATTGTTTCCCAGCTGGATAATAACAGGAAAGGCTTGGGAAACCAGGCCTGTGTCAGACTGAGATGATCCAGAGGTCCCCAGCTGCCCCAGAGCACTCAGCAGCCCCTTGCTGGCACAACCTGGAGTCACCCACCCACCCCTGGGAGCAGTGGGAAGTTTCGGGATGCTCTCTGGGGAGAGCCTCCCCTCACAGCACCCTGAATGCTGCTGCAGGTGCATCCCTGGCCTCCAGCCATCTCCCAGTGCTGTTCCCTTCAGGAAACAACTCCGGCCACCCAGAATGGATTTCCCAGGATCAGCAAGGTGTTTGCAGCTCTGCTCCAAAGGACTTTTCCTCCCCATCCCAAGCTTTTCATCCTGCTGCTGCACAGGGTGAGGCAGGGCTGATCCTTGGCTTGCCACGGGGGAAACTGAGGCAGGAAAGGGCTTCCCACAGCCACCCACAGTGCTCCCAGAGTTTCCCCCACCAGCCACCCTGGGCTTTGGCTTATGGGGATCTGTCCTTTGGGATCTACCCAGGGACACCCCAGGGCAGCAAGTTCTGCCTGTGGGTCCCCTCCTCCCCTGCAGGAGGAGGGAGATACCAGTCTCCTTTTCCATGAGGGAAATGCCCGTCTCCTTTTCCATGAGGGATATGCCCGTCTCCTTTTCCATGCATATTTCAGCGCGAGTGTTTCCAAATATTTCCGGAGGAGGAGGGTGTGGAGTTTTCACAGACAAACCAGGAAAACCAAGGTGAGGCGGGAGACGGCGTTGGGAAGGACATGGGCCATGCCAGAGGGTGTCTGTCCGGGATCAGGAAGGCTGCCCAGCAGTTTCTCCTGGCTGAAGTTCCCTCAGCCAGGGTTTGGCCTGCAACGAGGATTTCCCACGCCCAAGAGCAACAGAGAGGGTTTTTCTCCTCCCCCAGAAATTGCAGATTGCCCTGAATCCCATCCCCGCCAGTGCTGAGCATCTTTCATGCCAGGCCATGGGATGCTCAGAGAATAAACTGCTGCTGGTGCAGCCACATCTGGGCAGCTGCTGCTTGCCAGAGGGAACCGACACCCCTGAAGTGCTGCATCAGCTCAGCACTTGCAAACACAACAAAACTCACAGCCTTGAGAAAGCACCGAGGCTTGATCAGATAGCCCCGGGACGCCCACCCCGTGGTTTGGGTGGCTCGGGGTGTACTTTTTCCCTCTCCAAGCTGCTCGAGCAGAGTTTGTGTTCTCGACCATCCAGGCAGCCGCCCACACACGTGGCCCTGGCACAGTCACTCCCCGGGGGTAGGAGGCCGGTGACCTTTCAGGTCCCCACCAGCCACACTTTGTTTACGACTCTGTGACATTACCAGCCCCAGATCTGCATCTGCAGCGAATCCAAGGGCTGGAAAGGCTCCGCGTTCTGGTGCGTGCCCCAGGCTCCGTGCCTGAGCATCCTTTGTAATCCGGGCTGAGGTGACAATGACGGTGATCATCGCCATCATTACAGATGGTCTCTCTCTCTCCCTCTGTGGAGGTAAAAGCCTGAAACCCAGAGCCGTGCAGCGTGTGGAGCTTTCCAGAGCTCCTGAGACACCGAACAGGTCGGTGACAAGCAGCTCGTGAGGTCCCCCAGCCTTCAAGGCTCAGCTCTGTCCATGCTCAGCTCCCAGCCCAAGGGAACGAGCAGCCCCTCAGCCTCGGCACGAGGCAAGAAAACTGGGCTCGTGCTCCCTGTAAGTACAATTAAGCTGCCGTTAATTAGGTGCAAAACCCTGAGGAGTTCCTCTTTTCAAAGCCCAGGGGTCCCCGTAGGAAGCGGAGCGCGGCCACAGCACAGCCCGGAGCACCTGCAGGGCTCCCGGCACATGAATCACGGCCCGGGCGGTCACAAGACCGAGAGGAGCGGGGAGAAGTCACCCGTCAGGTGACAGCACCCAGGGGGACACGGTCCTGCCCCCATGGGCGCCAGAGGGGTTTTGGGGATGGGGTGTGGCTGCTCTCAGCATCACTCAGCCCCCGAGAGAGGAGTGCGGTGGGGGCAGTGGGTCCCGGGGGCTCTGGGTTCCACGCTGACGGGACACTGCCAGCACTTGGATCGGTGTCACACGGTGGGTGGGACATCACTGAGAAATGTCACATTTTGTCACAAGCCCTGCACAGGCTGCGGTGAGGTGAGGGGGGATGGGGCGATGCTGCTGTGGGACACTTGGAATTGAGGAGGGAGAGCAGCATCTCACGGAATTCTGGAATGCTTTGGGTGGGGAGGGACCTTAAAGCTCACCCAGTGCCACCCCCTGCCATGGGCAGGGACACCTCCCGCTGTCCCAGGGTGCTCCAAGACCTCTCCAACCTGGCTTTGGACACTGCCAGGGATCCAGGGGCAGCCACAGCTTCTCTGGGAATTCTGTCCCAGCTCCTCCCCCCCCTCACAGGGAAGAATTCCTTCCCAATATCCCAAATAACCCTGCCCTCCCCTGCCATTCCCCCTTGTCCTGTCCTTCCATGCCTCATCCCCAGACCCTCTCCAGCTCTCCTGGAGCCCCTTTAGGCCCTGGAAGGGGCTCTGAGCTCTCCCTGGAGCCTTCTCTTCTCCAGGTGAACTCTCCTGGCTCTCCCAGCCTGGCTCCAGAGGGGCTCCAGCCCTCGGAGCAGCTCCACGGCCTCCTCTGGAGCCGTTCCAGCAGCTCCACGTCCTTCCTGTTCTCCCCAGACCTGGACCCAGCAGTGCAGGTGGGGTCTCACTGAGCGGGGCCGAGGAGAAGATCCAAGTGCAGGGAACACGGATCCCAACAAGGATTATCCAGGTAACTGAAACACCCGGATCAGGACGGGGTTCACACGAGGAAGGTGTGTGGGATGACAAAAAAAAAAGTGAAACCTCTCAGCTGCAGGCTCCATCCAGCCTGGGCTGTAGTTTAAAACCATCCAGAGCCATCCCAGGTGAGACTCTCTCTATTTTTTTCCCCCTCCCGTTGGGTAAAGAACTCTGCTCGGGATGCTCCGACCCATTAAGCTGAGCTGTAACTGAGCCAGTCCAACCCCCATGCGGCCGTTTCCGTGCCAGTCTAAGTCTGCCTCGGTTTATTTTGGCTTAAGGCCGTTCCCAATCAAACCGCTGTCAGTGCCTGAGCTGTCCCGCTCTCACCAGCCGGGTTTAGCGGCAGGTCCGCATGACTCAGGAGCTTTAAACCCAGCCTAAACTCCACTGCGAGGGTTTGGGGTGCACCCACAGCCCCAGCCGCCCCGGCCGGGCAGGAAACAGCCTCATTCCCAGCGGGAAGCAGGTGCCACTCGTGTCGGGGGGGGCAGGTGAGCGTTCACACTCCCGTGTCAATGCCACCCTCGGGGGGCAGACACCCACCCACGTCGGTGGGAGCCGAGCGTGGGGCTGGCACTCGTGGCGATGCGGAGTTTTCCCGTGCAGGGCGAGGAGCCGCTTGCTCCAGAGCAGGAATTCCCCACGGGACCCTCGCCCGTGGGTGCCGATAAGGCTGAGCAAACCCAGACCCCTCCGCTATAAATCGGGAGGAACTGGCTGGTGCTGTTGGTACGGGACACAATTAATGGTTGAGGAGGGGCGGTTTAATTTTGGGGGGTCCCTGCTCTGACCTGCGGGGCCGTGGGAGCCGGACACGCAACAGAAGCCCCGCAGCATCCCCGACGCTGCGGCTGCGGGCGCGCTGCCTCCGTGGGAATGCGGCGACGGGGAAGGACGGGGGACACGCGTGGGGGACGAGGGTGTCGGAGGGACCCCCTCCTCACCCCCGCGGGTCGGGGCGGTGCTGCCCGTGGGGGTCGCGGGCTGTGGATCCCCCTCCTCGCCCCGCGCCCGCCCCGCACCTCGGCAGCGCCGGGGGCGCCGGAACCGGCGGCCAAAGAAGGGAGCGGAGGCGGGGCCGGATCCAGGCCTTGTATGGCGCTTCCCCTCGGCCGCCCGCCCGCCGCCGCCCCGCTCCCCCCTCGTCCCC
>WEKY01036062.1:0-34677 GCA_013390045.1 Picathartes gymnocephalus
AATTAAAATTAAAAATTGTAAAAATAAAAGCCAAAAATGGAAAAATAGTAAAAACAAAAATTAAAAGTGGTAAAAATGGTAAAATGCTAAAAACAACAAAAAAAAAAAAGGTTAAAAAAATTGTTAAATGGTAAAAATAAAAACAATTGTAAAAATAAAAGGCACTTTCCCACCCTAATATCTGGAATTAAAGGAATTAAATTCCTGGATATCCCTCACCAGGTATTATCCAATCAGTTCCTACTTCTCCAGGTTATTTTAACCAGGATTAATTCCAGGAATGTGGTTTTTTTATCTTTTCCCTGTCATTCCCCCTGGAATAAATTTTGGAAGCTGTCACTGAAATCCTTTCCTGTGTCTGTTTGGACTGAAAATTCTTCTCCTGGGAATGTTGAAGGGTTTGTGTGTGTTCAACCCCATTGGAAAATCAAATAAATTCATGATTTTTCTGCTGGATTAACCGGATTCGTTTTGTTTATTTAATAAGGCAAAGTAAAAATTTTTTATATATATTTTATTTATCACCACTGATCTCCACAGTGCTGGGAAAATCCCGTGGATCAACTTGGATTTAAAAACCACTGGATTCGCTGCACTGAAAGGCTGCTCTTCCAATGATATTCCAAGTTTTATTATTAGAATTTATTGGGATTTGCAGCTGTATAATCAGATTTAATTCCACCTGTTTTTTTCAGGTTTAGACTTTTTCCCCACTGGATACGGCAGGAATTCCATCACCAGCAATCCTGGTCAAGTTGTATCAATGGATCAGGGGAGACCTTCTCACTCTCCAAAATTCCCTGACAGGAGTGTGGATCCAGGTGGGAGTTGGGATCTTCTCCCAAGGAAAAAGGGAGAGGATGAGAGGAAACAGCCTCAGGCTGGGTATTGGGAATAATTCCTTCATGGAAAAGGTTTTCCAGCCCAGGGTAGTGATGGAGTCCCCATCCCTGTAGGGATTTAAAATCCATGGGAATAAATCTCTGCCTCATGGGACATCTCTCCCATTTAAAGGCTGAGCTCCCTCTCCAAGGTCTGGGATTTTCTTCCAAATATTCCAGGGATCCAGGTGGATCTGTTTGAACTGGTTTCTAATTCCACCTTTGAAAGTGAAGGTGTTTTGTCCTTAAATCTTTGTTTTCCTAATCAAGGGAATACATTTTTTTCCTTGGAATAAAACTGTTTACACAGGCAAGAAAAAATGTTTATTTCCATAACCTTTTCCAACTTTCCAGTGGGAAAATTGAACCAAAAAAAAAAAAAACCAAAACCCTCCCCTCATTTGCAATTACTCTTTTAATTTGGGGTTTTTTGGGTTTTTTTAATTAAAAGCATCGATTTTGGTGGTGTTTCCAAGAAAACTTTATTACGAGGATTTGTTTCCTGAAATGAAGGAATCAGGGAGCTAGAATCAGATTTTTGGGATTCAAAGGCTGCCAGAATATCCCACATTTGGCACAATTTGGATTTTCTTCATTAACCACTTATAATTTCCTTGAGATCCAGATCAACCCAACAGGGGCAGCTCAATGTCAGGCAAAACCAGGAAAATCTGAGGGCTTCCAGTGAATTCCTGGTCTCCAGAAAATATCAGGGTTTGGGTGAGAACTGGAGAGGAAAAAACCTTGGGAAAACACCATCCATCCCTGCTGGAATGTGGAATGATCCTGCTTCCCTCTGCCTGCCTTTGGTCATGGTTCATGTTCAATATTCCAACTATTTCCATGATTTTGATCTTCAAGGTTTTGGTGGAATTATGACGTCACAACCTGGCTTTTAACCTCCATGGAATCCTGGAATGGTTTGGGTTGGAAGGGACCTTAAGGATCATCCTACTGGCCACAGGCAGGGACATCTCCATGGAGATCAGGTTGCTCCAAGCCCATCCAGCCTCTTTCCAGTGCTGTTCTACCCAGCCACAAAGAGAATTCCACTCATTATCCATTGGAAAATTGGTCATTCCAAGTGCAAGGGTTATAATTCCCCTCCTCAGGCAGAGCTTTCCCTAAAACCATTGGATTCTGGGCAGCAGTGTTGGAAAACTTGGATCTCCTGTGGATTTCTTCCAGCGTGGGGAAGAGAAGCTTTGGGGTGATCTAATTATGGCCTTCCAGGACCTGAGGGAGCCAACAGGAAAGATGGAGAGGGAATATTTCCAGGACAAGGAGGAATGGATTCAAACTGTCAGAGGGCAGGGTTAGATGGGATATTGGGAAGGAATTCCAGCTGGGAAGGTGGGGAAGGACTGGGATGGAATTCCCAGAGAAGCTGTGGCTGCCCCTGGATTCTTGGAAGAGTCCAAGGCCAGGTTGGCCGGGTTTGGAGCACCCTGGGACAATGGAATGAGATGATCAAAGTCCCTTCCACCCCAACATTCCATGATTCCATGACCTTGGAGCTAGACCCCCTTGGATAGGCTGGATTTTCCTGTGGCTGTGGATGAGGTGATCCCATTTCTCCCTCCGAGGATGGAGCATGTGGCCATAAATGGATGCAAATCCTCCTGGATCCTGCAGAATGCAAGCCCTGGGAATGTGCTAAGCTGTTCCAAAAGGGGACAACACATTTAGAGAGCCTCTAAATCCCCCTTCCCAAGTGGAAATTCCTCATTATCCTGGTTGGATTTGCAACTTGGGGGGGGGGAAACAACAGCAACGACCACCACCACCACAAAAACACAAACAAAAACACAAACAAAAATTAAGAAACAAATAAAAACAAACAAAAAATAACCAAAAAATACAAAAATAAAAATAAAAACAAACAAAAACAACAACAAAAAAATAAACAAGAATACAAATTTTTTTAAAAATAAAAAACAAAAAAAAAATAAATTTTTTTTTAAAAAAGGAATATCACAGAGGACAAAACATCCCAGCGTGAGCAGCACGGCCAGGAATTCCTTCCTTCCGAAGGCAGTTGTGAATGTAAACCATGGGCAGCAGCTCATTCCCAGCAATAACAGCTATGTCAGGTTTCCTGGAACACGGGCAGTGCGAATATCATCGGGAAAGGAAAATAAACACGGCTTTGCTCCGTGAATCACCGGCCGTAAATTCTCACCGAGGGAGAAAAAAACAACTCACACAAACTCAGGGAGACTTCAGGCAGCAGCAGAAGGGTTTGTTGATCCCTCAGTGGTGTCCCAGTGGAATTAATATCCTGCTTTTCCAAGCTGGGATAAAGCTGCAGCTGGATAAAACAAGGATAAACCTCATCCTCCAATTTCTGAAGTGGGACAAAGTCTGACATTCAATCTGTTTGTTCTGGGTTTAAAATCCACTTTAATGGGTCCTTTTTCCTTTTTTTCCTCTTTTTTTTTTTTCCCACTTTTTTTTTGGAAGTTGCTTGCCTTGGAGGAGGGATGGCAACTCTCCAAAAATCCCATAAAGGTGCCACTCCCAGTGGCCAAAAATTCCATTTAATGTCTTTAAAAAATATTAAGGATCAGATCTCAATGGGTGAAAAAAACCTGAGCCCTGCAGAAGCTCTGCTGAGCTGTTCCCAAAGCCTCCAAACACACAGGGAGCAGCATCTCCCAATTCCTGTAGGATTTGGGGGGGAGAATTATGGAATTCTGGAATGGTTTGGGTTGGAAGGGATCTTAAAGATCCCCAGGACAGGAACGCAGCTGGAACCAAGAGAGTTGGGAATTTGACTTGAATCTCATGTTC
Source organism: Picathartes gymnocephalus (assembly GCA_013390045.1). Classification (NCBI taxonomy): domain Eukaryota; kingdom Metazoa; phylum Chordata; class Aves; order Passeriformes; family Picathartidae; genus Picathartes; species Picathartes gymnocephalus. The sequence continues at coordinate 3,675 of WEKY01036062.1, forward strand.
TGCATTAGAAATAATGATGGAATTATGGAATATCCTGAGTGACCCACAGGGATCATCCAGTGCAGCTCCTGATCCTGCACAGACACCCCAAAATTGCCACCCTGTGCATTCCTGGGAGTGTTGTCCAAACGCTCCTGGGGCAGCCTTGAGAATGTGACCATTCCCTGGAAAGCCTGGCCAGTGCCCACCACCCTCTGGATGAGGAATCTTTTCCTAAATCCAACCTAAACCTCCCCTGGAACAGCTGCATATATTTGGGGGAACCTTTTGTTAAATTATTCCGAGCCCGTAAGATCCCCAAGGAAATTTTCATCCTGATGAAAGGTGGGAATCCTCTCCAAGGTGGGAATTTTTCTGAAGCAGCACAAGGATTATTCTGGTTCTCCAGCCTGACCCAAGTCAGGACAAACCTGGATAATTACACAGGGAATTACATCCCTAAAACTCCCTCTTGGACTGGGTGAATAAAGAAAAAACCTCACAATGAGGAATTTCTCAAAGAAACTTCTCCCTGGAGGGATTTTTGGGAATATCCGTGCAAGTTAGAACTCGATGTCTTTACCCAACACCTGCGGAGCCGGAGCCAAGGAAATTCCGGGAGGCTCCACTGATGCCTGATCAGCTTGACCTGGAGCAGAGGGCGGACAGAAGGAGAGGAATAAATTCGGGATTTATGGCAAGGCCTTCCAAGGGCACAGCCTGGCAATGCCAGAGCCCGGCTGCAGCCCTGCCAGGATGGGCCTCGAGATGGGCACAGAAAAGGGGCCTGGGCACGGGGTTTCACACTTGGAGAAGTTCTGCTCCATTGGCATCTGGAGCTGAACTGGCCAATGGATCACTGGGAATGATGAAGTTCCATCCTCCTTGCTCGCTCTCCTCTTTTTTTACATTGTTGGTGCTTTTGGACCTGAGGTTGGGAACGATTGTCCTGGAATGTTGGGCTGGAGAGAATTGTTGTGTCCGACTGCCCTGTGAGGAGAGCTCAGTGACACTGAATGTGGAGCTAAAGCAGACCAGAAAAAAACCTTAAAGCTTAAGGCATCACCACATCCCTTTTGACATCCGACTCCCTCTGAAGCCATTCCAGAGGATTGGAGGAGTCCCGGAGGCTGGGATGGCTCTCCAGAGAGATGGGGGAGATCCGTATCTCCCTCCTTCAGAGGCACAAATTGTTCACCTGGGCACCAGCAACAATGGAGGCTTTGAGGTGAGCGAGGCATGGAAAAAATTCCTTAATTCCTTCCCGGACACTTCCCTCCTTTATATCCCTGCCAATCATCCCTGTGCTGTCAGCAGGGAATGTTATCAGCCTTCAGCGAGGCATCAAACAGAGAGGGATCCCTAATCCTGCCTGTCCTTCCCAGGAACATGAAAGGGAAGGAGAGAAAGCCTGGGAAAGGCTGGTGCAGGAATTTGGGAGCAGGGAATCAGGGATGAGCGGATGTTGCCTCTCTTTGGCTGCTGCCAGCCAGGTTTTGCTCTTGTCTTTTTTGCTTATTTCTTGATTAGAGAATTTTATTCTGACCCGGAGTTTTGGGAAAGCGCTCTATCAAAACTGGCTCCCAACGGGAAATTGGGATTTGGGATTCTAGGGGTTTGGCTTGGGAATGTACCTACTTCTTGTGAGGGGGGAAATAAGAAATAAAAATATAAATTTTTAACTTAATAATAATAGAAATACATAATGGGAATATTTTTATAGGATCATGGAGTGGTTTGGGGTGGAAGGGACTTCCAAGATCATTTAATTCCGTGGGCAAGGACACCTCCCACTATCCCAGGGTCCTCCAAGCCTTGTCCAACCTGGTTTTTGTTCTGGATCTTGATTGATCCAGTGAAAATTCCAACATTCCTTTACCTCTCCCAGCTCCGATAATCTCATTCCTGAGGGATTTCCTTGCTGCCCCCTGCTAATCACAAAGCCAGAAAAATATGGGGAAAATGGAATTCTCCAGGGCCTAAAGGCGTTCCAGGAGAGCTGAAGCAGAATTTGGGACAAGGGATGGAGGGAAAGGACACAGGGAATGGCTTCTCACTGGTGAGATGGGAAGGAATTCCTGGCTGGGAGGGTGGGGAGGGGCTGGGATGGAATTCCCAGAGAAGCTCTGGCTGCCCCTGGATCCGTGGAAGTGTCCAAGGAAAGCTTGAAGCACCCTGGAATGGTGAAAGGTGTGGAATAGGATCATCCTCAAGGTCCATCCCAACCCAAATCCTGGGATAATCCTGGTTTATGGATTGGGAATGTGTTGCTGCTTCTCCTCTGCTCACATGAATCCCCACATTCCAAATGACCCTGCTTTCCAAAGGCTCCCAGAAATAATAAATCCTCTCCTGGCAACTTGGGCACCTCCAGGAGAGGAGTTGGAGGAAACACAGCATGAATATTCCTGCAAAAACACAATTTATTGGGAACAACACAATTTAATGGGAAAAGTTGAGTCCTGAGCCCTTCCAAATTTCCATGGAGGAAAGTACAGCTCAACAAGTTTGATCCCAGAGCTGCTGCTGAATCCTAGAATTCCAGAATGGTTTGGGTTGGAAGGGACCTTAAGGATCATCCAGTTTCAACTCCCTGCTCTGGGCAGGGACACTCCCCACTATTCCAGCCTGGCCTGGAATTTTTTTCCTCAAAAAATACTGATCCAGCCCCATCTTCTCCCCTCTCATCCCCTTCCATGAGCAGAATTTCGCTATCCTAAGTTGCTCCAAACTGGGCTTGGACACAGCCGGGGATTCCAGGAATTAAATGATCCCTAAATCCCTTCCAACTCAACCCACTCCATGATTCCATGATTCAGTGACAACCTCCCTGCAGATTTTCCCTAAAACAGGAACGAGACAAATTAAAATCAAAATATCCTCAGGAAAAAAGTGGATTTGCTGCAGGGAGGGAATGAATCCAGCTTATCCCTGATTTCCCTGACACCTTACACTGGATTTGTTAGACATTTGAACCCTTGCATTTTAAGACATTTTGGCTCCTTCCACACTCCAGGAGGTCAAAAAGAAAACCCTGGAATTTTGATGCATCTGCAAACATTTGAGGCAAATCAACTCCTGAAGAACCTGTGTGCCTTGGCTCTGATTTTCCATGGATATCTGAGGTGGAACCCTCGGCAGGATGAATCCCACACCATTTTTCCATCAAAAATCATCATTTTCTCACCCATTTTGGCAGAATTTGACTTCATTAAAGAGTCTGAGACCCCGAGATGAGATTTAATGGCAAAATAGAATCCAGACACGGCTGTCCCAATGATTTTGCTCCTTCCTGCTCCAAAAGGTTTTCCGGAGTTCCTAAGGAATGACAGACAGGATATTTAACAGTTTGGCTTCTGTGGAGATAGGATTTTTGCCACCACTGGGTGAAGTAACTTCACCTCATCCTTCCTTTGTCCAGGGAAAACTGTGCAGGGAGGGACAACTTAGTAATTCCTTTCTTCCTGACAATTCCAGGCACTGGGAGAAGACTCATGGAAAAATAAGAAAACAGAAGGAAAGTCAGAAAACTCAGAGGGAGCCACGTTCTTCCCACTCAATGTGGGAACCTCGACAGGTCCACCTTGGACAATCATTCCGCTTCCCTCCTCCTGCACCCAGCACATCCCAATTCCAAGCCCTTCCTGGCTGCAGGAATGTGATCCTCGTTAGGACCAACCAGGGAGGGAAACAAAGCCGAGCTCCTATTTTCCAAGGGATGGGGATCCACCCTTTGGAAAGCTCCCGAGATCAGCCGGAGAGCCAGAGTCAAGGATCAGGAGCTGGAATTTGGAGGGAATTCCTGCAGGAGTGAACTCATGGGCTGTAAAGCAGCAAGTGCTTAAGGCCAGATCCCATAAATCCCCTAAATGAGATGCTGGTGACATTATAGACCCTGCTTGTTGGTTTTTCCAGCTGAGCTGCAGACCACAGCAAATGATTTGTATTCCAGGAGCTGGGATGGGGGAAGGGGAAAAGGGGAGTTACTGATGGTGGTTAAATTCCTAATTAATCCTTTTCTTCAGGAAGGAGGAGAAAAAGGAAAGAGTGACTTGGTCTTGGTGCTGGGAAGTGAAAATTGCAAATTGGGGATCAGGGGGAACAAGAAAGGAAGAGGCAAAATTCCTCTTTCCAAGGTTCATCCGAAGGGGAGAGAGGCACCAGCACTCCTGGGAGGGGCAGAGCACAAACTCTGGGAAGGAGAAAGGAAAGGCAATGGGAAGATGTGTGAAAGGCTGGGAAATTTGGGATTGTTCAGCCTGGAAAAGGCTCCAGGGAGTCCTCAGAGCCCCGTGCAGGGCCTAAAGGGGCTCCAGGAGAGCTGGAGAGGGACTGGGGCCAAGGCATGGAGGGACAGGACACAGGGAATGGCTTCCCACTGCCAGAGGGCAGGGATGGATGGGATATTGGGAAGGAATTCCTGGCTGGGAGGATGGGGAGGGGCTGGACTGGAATTCCCAGAGAAGCTGTGGCTGCCCTTGGATCCCTGGAAGTGCCCAAGGCCAGGCTGGATGGGGCTGGGAGCAGCCTGGGACAGTGGGAGGTGTCCCTGCCCATGGAATGGGATGGAATGGGACGAACTTGAAGGTCCCTTCCAATTCCTCCTCCTTATCCCAAAACCTGGGAACAGCAATGGATATGGAGAAGATTCCAGAAGGGGAACAAACACCCCTTGGTTTAACTTGACCAGAAAACCAAACTCTTTATGAAAAGCAACCATTAGAGAAAAACTCCAGAAATCCATCTGAGCAATTTCTCCTGGATTTGATGGATAACAAAGGACTCTGTGGTCTTGGAGGTCTTTCCCAACCTTAGGATTCCATTTTAGGATGGATGGGCTGCATCCATGGATTCTACTCATCCCAAGGCTCCACTGACACGGAGGAAAACAGGTTGTTAGGAAAATGTGGATTTCTGTATTTCATCCATTAATTTAATAAATTTCATGCTGGAATTCTGATCCTGACAGTTGCACATAGAAAAAATATTTTTTTATTAATATTATAGAAAATATATTTAGGAGTATTATGGAAAGCATATTTAGGAATATTACAGAAAATATACTTAGGAATATTACAGAAAATATATTTAGGATTATTATGGAAAATACCTTTAGGAATATTCTGGAATATATTTATTTTTACTGCCTGATACATACAGAGAAATGGAACAAGAAAATGGCCAAAACAAGTCAAAAATCACCAAATTTCCAGAATTCCCAGAAACCCCAATAAATTTTTGAAATCCCAGAAATTCTCCCTGTGACAGAAATTTGCCTGAATAACAAGGAAGAACAAAGAGGATTTGAAAGGTTTTCTTTTCTTGATAGATGGAGAAAAGGGAACAGCATTAAAATAAATGGAAATCTTTCCCTCCTGGATTTCTGTAAATATCCCAAGGGAAGATTTTGCCCTGATTTGAAGGATTCTGACAAGCTCAGGTCGGGTTTTCCAGGGATACCAATCCATACAAGGAATTAGGCTGGATCTTGCTCCAGGAATGGCTCTGGATGGAAATCCAGAATGTGTCCTGCATGGATTCCAGAGTCAACGAGATTTTGGAGATCCAGGAGGAAGCACTGGCTTTTATGAGGTGAAATATTTAATCCCAGTGTTTAAATATAATTTTTAAATGGCTTTTAATTGTTATTTATCCAATGATTTATAGCTCAAGTCACCAGGAAAAAGCTTTTCCTGCTGTTACCAACTAAAATATTCCTTGGATGTCACCTGTGTCCCTGTTTTCCTCTTTTCCCTTCTTTGTTTCTTACCTTGGATTTTCTTTTTCGGTTCTTCTTTTAGGATCTTCTCCCTCACTGCAGCAATCCAAGGATTTCCACATGGATTTCATGCCCACTTTTCCAATCATTCCATCCACCAGAACGACCAGGGGTGGCTTTCCAGAGATTTCAAGCTTGAATTTGGATAAAACACCAATGGAAAAGAGGAAGGATGGAATTCCAGGGAGAAGGGTCCGAGGTGTCCCCAAGTTTTGGGAATCATCACAGGATCAGCTTTTAAAGTTGATCCCTGCAGTCACAGGCTGTAAAAATATAAATCCAGAGGGATGGATCCCTATGGGATTTGGGACAGAAACCCAGGAATGGGATAGGGAAAAGTGCTGATAGTTCAGGTGGAAAGTCCTGGTGTTTTTACAGCTGGAGAACCAGGATGTTCCCACTTTTCCCTGACTTTGAGGGATAATTAGGATTTCATAACTCCACAACTGCTCTGGAGGGCCCACGGCTCCAGGAGATTTTCCTGAGATCCATCTCTGCTGCCAGAGCTGGAGTTTTCCAGAACTTTAAAGGAGGGAAAAGGATTTTCCTGGTGCAGCACCAGAGAGGAGATTTGGGGAAAGAAACTGGGAATGTTGAGCACTTTTCCGAGCAAAATATTCCTATCTCATCCCCCCTCTCATTCAAACGCAGTGCTAATTCCCAAATCCTGGGATTTCCTGAGGACAATATTCCCATCTCTTTCCCTTCTCACTCCAAGGCAAAGCTAATTCCCACATTTTGGGATTTCTGAGCATCATGTTCCCATCTTTTCCCTCTCTCACTCCAAGGCAAAGCTAATTCCCAAATCCTGAGATTCCTGAGCACAATTCCCATCTCATCCGCCTCTTCACTGGAAGGCTAATTCCCACATCCTGGAATTTCTGAGCACAATTCCCAACTCCCACTGGCTCCAAGGTTAATTCCCACATCCTGGAATTATGAGGTCAACTATTTGTCAGGTTATCCAGGTGAGTTCCCACCCTCAATGAGCTCAATTTCACCTGAGGCTGCAGCTGCTCCCGCTATTCCCGGCTTTTATCCATCCAGGCATTGCGCTTCCCTTTGGAAGAGACAGGGAATTCCCCACAAATCCTTAGGAAAGACTGACCCCTTCTGGGAAGTCAACTCGCAGTTGCTCAGGGAATCTGGAAACAGCTTTTGTTCCCTGGAATTTCCTCCAGCAATTTCGGGCAGTAAAGCCGCGAAACCTTTCCAAGGAATTTTCTGGAGATGTTTTCCTAAGGATGCTTTTTCCTATTGGCTTCCACCAGTTAATTTAATATTCTCCCCCACATTCCTGGATTTTTAAGATCAGTGATGTTCCCTCAAATTATCCAATTCTGCATCATCCTCCTCCAGCTTCTCCTTCCTGCTTGTTCCCTAATATTCCAACCTTTTTCCTGGTGTTATTGGGCATAATCCCACATGTCCCATGGGATATTCTCCTGTTCCAGTCTCCAGGACAGCTGGATCTGGACTAGAGCAGGGGATACTTTGGGATTTGTGTGGGATCAGATTCTTGGCCACACCAATGACTGGGAATTGTCCTTTGGGGACACTCCCATGGATCAGGATGAGCAGGAGCTGGATTTGGAATTCATATCCAGCGCCTGGATTATTGGGATATTCAGGGAGATGAAAATCCATTGGGGAATTCCTGGCCTGGAGAGTTGTCCTATGGAGGATCCCTAAGCAGGGATTTTAGGAGAGACTCATCCTCTTTGTGGATTTCCCTTGGCAGGATTGGCCACCAAAATCATGGAATTTTAGGATAACTTAATTGGGAAAAGACCCTTCAAATCCTCAACTCAACATTCCCAAGCGCCTGAAGGACGTTTGGGAATCAAAGTATCCCCCGGGTTTGGAGAACCACCAGGTTTTTACTCTCCAATATAACGAGGAGAAAATTCCAAGTGCTAAGCAAATTCCCAGTCATGACTCGGATGATTTTTCATCCTTCATTTTAAAATGGATTTTAGGAATTTAAGAAGCCGGATCTGATATTTCGTTGTCCCTTTTGGACACAAACAGAGGGACAAGTGTCTGCTCCTGGAATGTGCTCCCTCTCCAACCGGGACCAGTGCCAGCTCTTCCAGAAACTTTGGAAAAATCCATGACCTCCTACAGTTTCTCCCGCGGCAGTCATGGATGAAGATTCCCTCAAACCTGATCTTTAATAAAACCTTTCAATCCACTCATATTTAGGAATGGAGTGGCTGTTTTTTCCTGGATAGGGAAAATCCCATTCCTTGAATCCTGTGGCTGGGGCTGCTCATCTTCTCTGGGAGGGGGTGGATCATAAAAATTAATTAAAATATGATTAATTTTCCCTAATATTAATTTTTTTTCCTAATATTAAATTAAACTGCTCAGGGATGAAAAGTAGGAAGCAACCAGGAGTTGGCAATTTTTCATGGACATTTCCCACTCTCCCCGAGCTATTTTTAATTCTTGAAAATCCTGCTTCAGATGTTTCTGCAATTATTTAAAAGCTCATTTCAGCCTAAATTAATTGGGTTCATTTGTGCAGCTAAGCCTGGCTCACTCAGGAGCAGCTTAAAGATGAGTCTTCCAACCCCATCCAATGGATTGGACACTGGGATGTTCCATTTGCCTGGAGAACTGGAACAGTTAAAAAACCCCAAATTTGAGACCTTCTGGCATTTCCACGCTCCTGGCCAGCAATCTCTAAACATTCCTGGTTTAGGGAATGCCTCTGGCACGAGGAGAATTCCTGAGATTTCCTCCAAATCATTGGCTTCAAATGGAGCAAATCCCTGGAAGGAATTCCCAGTTTTCTGGGCACGGAGCAGGAGGTCCTGAGCCATCCACAAATCCAGGCTGGTTATGAGCTCCCCACCTCTCCAAGATATCTCCATCTAATTCCCAGACTTTTTCCCATTTTTGGAATTATCCACATTCCCCAGGGCCCTTTTCCACGAGCCATAAATCAGTTTTGTGACCCCATTTGTTTTCTGCCTGTCCCCAGTTTTTCCCAATTGAGCCAATATCCATTTTTACCCATCCTTTATTAAATATTGAGCAGCCTTTAATCTCCCAAAATTCCCTACTACGCTCAAGCCCAAGGAAAAAATTCCACTTTACCCTCGTTCATCCACATTTTCCACACAACTTTTTCACTTTATCCATATTTCCCACCAAACTGGGTGAATTATTTTCCATAAAAACCCCAGACACCGAGAGTCAGCCTTGATAAATTAAATTTCTTTCATCTTTTCAAAGAGGAAAAAAAAGAACAACTTTTTTTTTCTCATTTTCTTGAATATTCCCAGAATATTCCCATGAACAGGAACACTTTGGTTAAGTCTTTATTATTTCCAAGCTCCCTCCATTTGCAGGATAAATAATTTATTTTTTTTTCATGGTTCTCCCTTGCTGGCTCCCTTTGGAATTGTTTTTCTTCCTGCAAAGCTCGAGGCCTTTTCTCCCGGAGTTTTAATCCTCTTTCATAAAGTTTTGGATGTTTTCACATTCCAGGAGTCGCACCATTATTTCCTCCTTGGAGAACAAGCCACACTTTCCCTTTTTGGACCCCGCCAGTGCCAACACTGGAACTCTTCACACTGAGAAAGCAGCCAGGATTTGGGATTTGGAGAAAGGAGCATCAGGTACTGCAAGGATGAAATTTGTGAGAGGAGAAATTCCATTAAAATTCCATTTCTAACAATGCGGCAGCAGAAAATTCCTTTTCCAAGTTCAAAATCTCTTCTCTCCTTTTTTTTTTTTCCCTTGGCATTCCTGAATCCCTTCATTCCTAATTCCAACCAAACCAACCCTGTTCAAACCTCATTGAACTTCTGCCTTAACCAGGAGGGGTTGGGCATTCCAGCCTTTCTTCTGGAAAGAAATTTCCTGGATGTTCATTCACATTCATTCCAAAAGATTGGTGACTTTCCCTAAAATTATTATAATGCCGTGAGAATGGCTGATGGAATTTTGGTGTTAGGCAAAACTATGGAAAAATCATGGAATTGTTGAGGTTGGAAAAGCCTTTAAGACCTTTGGGTCCAATCATCCAGCGCTGCCAAGGCCACCACAAAGTCCCCAAGTGCCACATCCACATGGATTTCCAGGAATGGGGATTCCACCACTGCCCCGGGCAGCTGTGCCAGAGCTGGACAACCCTTTCCATGAGAATATTCCCTAAAATCCAACCTAAACCTCTCCTTGAGGCCATTTCCCTGGGAGCAGAGCCCGACCCCACCCTGGCTGCCCCAGGGAAGTCTCAGGGTAGATGGGCCCAGGAATTCTGATTTAGAAACAACGGGAATCATGGAATCATGGAATATCCCAAGATGGAGGGACCCACAGGGATCATCCAGTCCCAATCCTGGCCCTGCACAGGACACCCCAACAACCCCATCCCTGAGAGTGTTGTCCAAACATTCCTGGAGTTCTGGCAGCCTTGGGAATGTGCCCATTCCCTAGGGAATCCCTTCCAGGGCCTGATCACCCTTTCCCAGTCATCAGGGACTGCATCTAATCCAAACCCTTCCTTAGAACAAAAAATTGGGAAGGATGTCCCTGAAGTCGGGCCTCAATCCATAAAAACTCCTGAAGTTCAACCTGATTTAAATAGATAAAAATAAAAATAAATATTGAGGAAAGCAGAAAGAAAATTTCCTTCAATTTTGGCAGAGGAAAAGGAGACAGAAAAAGTGGAAAATGGCTCTAAAAGTTTTCCTTTCAGTGGACATGTGGGTGGCACGGGCTGGAAGGTTCTGAAATCCTGTTCAGACAGCAGAATTTATCCTCAATTTATTTGATTTTCCCTTTATCTTTGTTCCAACCAAGTCTTTCCAAGCCCATGTGAGAACATCAGCATTCCCATGGAAATTCCTGGGACCACATGTTCCCAAATAAGCAAGAGTTGGAGCACTTCAAACACTCAGGATTCCAAACAGAGCAGGGACAACAACGCAAACACAAAATAAACAGAATTTCCCCCGCCTTAAAAAAAAAAAAAAAGGTTTGGAATATTTATGTTTCACTTTGTTCTTTTTCTGGGAAAATGCCAACTCTCAGAATCCAAGGAAAATCTCAGATTTTCTTGGGAGACAGAAGCGTATTCCCAGCTGGGGAAGTTTTGGGAGTGCTGCCACCAAAATCCAAAATCTTGGAATTTTGTTGCTAAAAACACTGATGGTTTTAAAGACAATCCTAAGAGTTCTGCAGAGAGGGATAAACCAATGGAATTGCAGCATATGGAAAAGTGGAATTGGAGATTTTCAGCAGACACAATGTGGTTCTTCTCCCTGAGGGAAAGAAAGAATGGGAGAGATGGGAAGGAACAGGAGCTCCAGCATCCAGGGAACAGAATGAAGCTGGGAAGGGTTTGAAGAATTCCTGAGGGAGCTCAAATGTTCATCCTGGAAAAGGGAAGGCTCCAGGGAGAGCTGAGAGCCCCTTCCAGGGCCTCAAGGGGCTCCAGGAGAGCTGGAGAGAGACTGGGGACAAGGGATGGAGGGACAGGACACAGGGAATGGCTTTGAGCTGAAAGAAGTGGATTTAGATGGGATATTGGGAAGGAATTCCTGGCTGGGAGGGTGGGGAGGAGCTGGGATGGAATTCCCAGAGAAGCTATGGCTGCCCCTGGATGCCTGGAAGTACCCAAGGCCAGGCTGGACGGGGCTTGGAGCAATCTGGGACAGTGGGAGGTGTCCCTGCCCATGGAATGGGGTGGGAATGATGGGATTTAAGGTCTCTTCCAACCCAACCCATTCCAGGATTCCCTGAGCAGATTAAAGTCCAGCTGCCCCTGCCATTATAATCAGATTAAATCTCAAATATTGGTGATTTGGGACAGAATCAACATTTTTTTCCCCCTCACCAAGGGCTGCCTGAGGTATCCATAAGCAATTTTGAGGAGAGAACTGTTGTGCTGCTCCAAGTCACCAAACGATGGATGCGAGGAGGAGCCGGATCTTTTCCACCCTCTGCCAAAAGTCTGGATGGATTTTAGGAAATTTTGTTTGTGCCAAGGAATGTTCCCGGACACTCAGCTCCAAATCAATCCCAGTAAACTGAGAGAACAATCCACGGCACCGCATTCCTGTTGGTCAACAATCACCTCCACCAAGCATTCCTGGAAAATCTCTGGGAAGTTGTTGCTCCTGCCTCCAGGGGATTTGCTCTGTGTGCAAGCAAAGGGAACAATGGGCTCGATTGGGATGTAGCATTTCCAGTTCATTAAATTTAATTAAAGGGTGGGGCTCTCTGCCTGCTAAATTAATGGGATGAAAGCAGGCTGGAATTTTGGGAATAAGGGCCAGTGCAGGTGTGAGCGTGTGATGCCGACATTGGAACAGGCACTGGGATGAGGAAAACATCCCCTTTCCTGTCGGGATATTGCTGCCAAACATTTCTGGTCACGGCAGCTCCAAAAGCCAAACAAGGCCCAAAAAACACAATAAAGATGGAAAAATCCTTTGGGATGAAGCAAACATCTAAAGGAAGGGATGTGAGGAATCATGAAGGATGGAAGTATTGAGGAGGGATTGATGGGAGATGATGCAGGGCTAGCAAATCCAGGGAAATTCAAAGAGAAAGGGGATTGGCCTTTCCTGGTTCTGGTGGAAGAACCAGAGAGGCTCCAATTAAATCAGCAATTGGAGAATCCAGCAGAAATTCCTTGCCAGAGAATCCATGGATGCCTGAAACCAGCAGGATTCCAAAAGCAGATGGAGCTTCAGCTCTCCCATCTTTGGACATGGATTATTTGGGAAAAGAGCAATGGACACCTGCACTGTTATTCCATTCCCACTTCCAGGAACCAGCAGGGAGGGCAGGAGGGAATTTGGGCTGGCCCAGTGTGGCCATTCCATGGTCAGGCATGGATTTGGGGAGAGAAATCCATGCCAGGGACTGACCTGGGAAATGAAATTCCAGTCACTCATCCTGCGGGCTCCCCATTCCTCTCCAAGGCTGGAGAGGGACTTGGGATAAGGGATGGAAGGACAGGACACAGGGAATGGCTTTCCACTGCCAGAGAGCAGGGATGGATGGGATATTGGGAAGGAATTCCTGGCTGGGAGGGTGGGGAGGAGCTGGGCTGGAATTCCCAGAGAAGCTGTGGCTGCCCCTGGATCCCCCTGGAAGTGTCCAAGGCCAGGCTGGACAGGGCTTGGAGCACTCTGGGATAGTGGGAGTTGTCCCTGCTTGGAGCAGGATGATCCCTAAGAGCCCTTCCAACAAAACCTGGAATTCTGGGATTCTGTGATGTTCCCCATCCCACATTTCCCACTCATCATCCAATCTCCTGAGCTGCTGTCTCAGGGTGAGATCCCAGAGATTCCTGCTCACTTCCCATTCTCTCCAGATCCCCAATTCCTCCACCTGCAGAAGGACAGGGTGAATCTGATCCCCTGGAAGCACCGGAGACCTCAGGGATCAGCACAATTGGGATCTTCACTGTTTGCTCTTTTCCCCCTGTGGATGAAGCCAAATCCTTGAGGGAAAAGCCACCCCCTGCTCCCTGAGCTCTCCCATCCAGCTTTTATTTGGAAAACATGAGCCCTTTGTGGCAAACACCACACGTTTCAAATCTCCCATTTTGTTGTTGTCACTCCGGCCGACGCTAAACTCCCTGGATTTTTAATTCCCATTTATTAAACTCCATTAAAAAGGTAAATATAGCAACTCCCCTTTGGAACGCCTTCCTTTCCCTTTTCCCTTTTAATTGATTATTTCTCCGAGCTAAAACTTTTCATGCCAGAGCCAACCATCAGCGTTAATTAGATTAAGTAGTGGGGGGAGCTGTTAATTTTTTTTTTTTTCCCGAGGGCTATAAAGCAGAAATGAAACAAAACTCACTTTATATTCCCAGACAAGTGTGTGTGTGTTTATATATTCCCTAATTCCTGCCAGTTTTCCTGCTTTTTGCTCTTTTCAAAGCACTCCAAGCAATAAGCCCGGGGATGAGAGAACCTTTTTCTGTTTATCCTTGTTTTCCTTCCAATAAGGAATAAGCTCCAAGGGCATTATTTTAACAAGGCCCTCGTAATCCTTTAATGGGGTTTGTTGAAAATAAGACCCAGCACTGCCAGACACCAAAAAGCTGCTTAGTGCCAAACTCCTTGGCACTGAAAAAGCTGGGAATTGGCTGAGTTTTCCTCCTGTTTTCTGTCGGAATATGAACTTTCCTTGGAGTCCAAAATGGGGGGAGTTCAGGCAGCACCTGGAATGCGCTCCCTGTGCTTAAGGAGTGACCAGGATAAAAATTCCTCTGTCTGATTCTAGGATGGGATGAACCTGAAGGAATTGGAGGATCTCAGTGTGACAGAGATGGAATTCCTGAAATCCCATAAAGATATAGATCCCAAATCTGGTGGAAAAATGGAAGGTGCTCACGCTGCTCTCCATGGAGAAACATCTGAGAGTACAAAGCCTAAAAATCCTAAACCAGGGAGAAATTAAACATCAAACTCGATATTAAACATGATCCCAGGAGGGTTTAAAGCAACAATTTGGTTGGAAAAATGAGGAAAAATTAGGATCCAGAAGAAATGTGGCAGGGAGATCCAGGAAAGGGGGAATTCTGTCCCTCTGCCCCCCTCAGGTGAGGCCCCACCTGCAGAGCTGCTCCAGCCCTGGATCCAGCACAGGAGGGACCTGGAGCTGCTGGAGAGAGCCCAGAGGAGAAACCAGGATAATCCCAGGGATGGAGCAGCTCTGCTGGGAGAATTGGGAATGTTCAGCCTGGAGAGGAGAAGCTTTGGGGTGACCTCAGTGCGACCTTCCAGAACCTGGAGGAGCTGCAGGAAACATGGAAAGACACAATTTCCAAGGGAGGAGGGATTGATGGGAGATGATGCAGGGCTGGAGGGGACAAGGGATGGAGGGACAGGACCCGGGGAATGGCTTCCCACTGCCAGAGGGCAGGGATAGGTGGGATAGTGGGAAGGAAGTCTTCCCTGTGGGGGTGGGGAAGGGCTGGGATGGAATTCCCAGAGCAGCTGTGGCTGCCCCTGGATCCCTGGAAGTGTCCGAGGCCAGGCTTGATCACCTGGGAATCGTGGGAGCTGTCCCAGTGTGGATTTTCCTCTTCCCAACAGCTCCAGCGGCTGGTAGCCAATATTTTCCCTGCAATCCTGGATTTTCCTCACCTCCAACCTTCCCAATTTGAGCCAAATTTTTGCCCTCACTTTGCCCTGGCTGAGCCAGGGAGCTGCCACCTCCTCCCGATCCTTGAAACCCAAAGGAAAAGCATTCCCGAGGGCCGGATGAAGCCCTTGATCAATCGCATCCCACACGGAAAACAAGCAATGTTGATAAAAAGCTTTTAAAAATTCCAGATAAGCTCCCCTGGCTGCTTCCCCTCTGCTGGGAGCTCATCCCAGAGCTCCCATTTTCCATCAGGAAAAACAAACAGGGCCTGGAGATAAGAAAAAGTGGGAGAATGCGAAGTAAGGGGAAGGATCAAACGCTTTTCCCTGCTCTTTCCTCCCTCTCCGTTTCCTGCCAGGCACAGTTCTGCCCTCCCACTTGCACTTCAGGTGACAATGGATCTGTTATTCACACCAGGAATGTTTTTCCTGAGGTTTTCCATGTTTTCCAAAGGCACCAGACATGATAACTGAAATTCAGATGTTCTTATCCCATGCTGGTGAGTCCCAGATTTGTCCCAGGAGATCCCATGGGAATTCTGTGTCTCAGAACAGTTGGTTCCTGATCCAGCTGAGAAGGCCACAAAAAAAACCCAAATGTTTGAGGTTTTTCATGTTTTCCAAAGGCACCAGCCCTGAAAACCTAAATTCCTATTTTCTTATCAAGTGCTGAAGCAGGAGAGTCCCAGATTTGTCCCAGAAGATCCCAAGGCAATTCTGAACATCAGGAACAGGTTGGTTCCTGATCCAGCTGACAAGGCCACAAAAAAATTCCAAATTTAATCATGCCAGAAGTGAGGTTTTCCATGTTTTCCAAAGGCATCAGCCCTGAAAACCTAAACTCACCTGTTCTTATGCAGTGCTGAAGGGTCCCAGGTTTGTCCCAGGAGATCCCATGGAAATTCTGAGTCTCAGGAACAGAAATCCCCAAATGGTTTGAGTTGGAAAGGACCTTAAGGATCATCCCATTCCAATCCACCCCTCCTGGAAAAAAGGGCTTGGAGCAACCTGGGGTAGTGGAAGGTGTCCCTGGGGATGGGACTGGATGATCCTGGAAAATCCCTTCCAACCCAATCCATGTGAGAATTCCATCCAGGAGCACCTCCAGCTCCTGTCTTCCAGCTGCGTGTTCCCAGCACATCCCAATTCCTGGGATTCTTCCTTCCCAGGGTAGGATTTCTCCTTGTTCAATCCACGAGGATCCCACCAGCCCATTTCTCCAGGATTTTGCCCCCAGGGAATATTTTCCATATTTTTTATCCCAAATAAACCCATCCTAAAGCCCAACCCCCACATGATCCATGAAATCCCATTCCACAGGAAAACAGGAATGGATTTTTCCCCACAAATTCCCAAAAAAGTGAAGACAAGAGAAAAAATCACAATTCCAAGAGATTTAATAAGAAGGAATTACAGGTGGAAAATCCTTCTGGCACATGGAATTCAGCCAATGTACAGCTCCAGGATGGGTTTTCCAAGGAATATTCCAAGTTTTTTGGGACACGTTGGACTCAACACAACCCACAAAAGACAGATTTGGGGCTAAAACCCCACGACAATAAAAAATATGGCACAAAAAACACCCAAAAAACTCCTCAAATCCAAAATATTTCCTTTAGGGAATTCTAGGTTGGACTCATCCCGCTCCCAGATCCCATCCCAGCCTCAACAAACTTGGATTTGGTGCAAAATCCACAGAAAAATGAGGTGTGGGAAGCTTTTTTCCCCCCTCTCACAGTAACCAGCAGTGATTTGGGGGTGGGAAACAACAGGAGAAGCTCCAAGAGGATTTTATTCCCAGGAAATAATTGATGGATGCAGAATTATCACCACATTATCCAATAAAGTGCATGCCAGGAAAAACTTGGAATAAAGTTTACTCCAATCCTAACTGAGATGGAGGAATACAAACCTTGCAAACAACACCCTCAACATGGTTTGGTGTCTTTTTTTCCCAAAATTCCAAGGAAATGGGAAAAATTCCCACTGATTCCAAGGATTTGAAGCGTCACTGTTAATAAATATTGCACTGGAAGTGTTGGAGGCAACACCAAAAATATTTAAATTAAAATTAAAAAAATAATTTTAAAAATGGTGCTTTACAACAGCTCCTCGGAGCTAAAATAGCTGGAAAAGGTAGAGATTGATGAAATGGGAATTTTTCCTATGGAATACCAATAATTTAGGATGGGGAATCTCTGCTCTCAACGGAGCCAAGTGTAAACTTAAGACTTTCATTGAAATTATTCCCTTTTTTTTTAGGAATTCTGGAAAAAGCCTTGAAATGTTTTGTCACCACTGAGTGCAAATAAATAAAAAAAAAAACCAGGATCAGCTCCTAAGGATTTTAGGGAAAGAGCTGGAGAGGGAACTCATGGGCTGGAAAGCAGCAAAATGAAAAAGCACATTAATTAATGAATGAATTAATTAAAATTAGATCTGGTTTTGTCACATCCCTCCATATTTACAGGGCTTGGTACTGGAGAATCCACAAGTTTTGTTTCATCCTGACTGGAAATTTGGATCTTTTCATCCTAAAAAAGGCCTCCAAACGTGATCCAAGCTCCAAACATGTTCCAAGATCCAAACCTCATCCCAGATCCAACCACCATCCAAGATCCAACCCTCATCCCGGATCCAAGAGTGGTCCAAAATCCAAATATCCAAGATCCAACCATTATCCAAGATCCAAACCTCATCCAAGAGCCAACCATCATTTCAGATCCAACCATCATCCAAGAGAAACCATCCAAGATCCAAACGTCATTCCAGATCCAAACCTCATCCAAAATCCAAACGTGATCCAAGACCCAACCATCATCCCAGATCCAAAGATGATCCAAACATCCAACCATGATCCAGGATCCAAACCTCATCCCAGATCCAAACCATCATCCAACTCCAGGAACCGCTTCAATCCCCTCAGGAATTCTTCCCCAGCAGCACCATTTCCAAGCCTCATCCCAAACCCTTCCCAAAGAGTTTGTGGAAAAACCACTCCTGCAAATCCCAGCTCCCCCATCCTCCTGCTCTTCCCAGCGTTCCCATTCCCGCCGGGAAGTTACGTCAGCTTCCTCATCCTGCGGTTGTGCCGTTGGATGTTGAGGGTGGCGCGATCCACGGAGCTGCCGATGGAATCCAGGGCCTCATCCTGCCTTTCCAGCTCCGCTTCCGTCTCCAGGGCGAGGCCCTTGAGCTTCCTCAGGATCTGCCGGAAGGAAAGATCGCTGGGAAGGGTTGGGAGCAATGGGATATTCGTGGGTGTGAACCCCAGAATTTATGGAATTTGGCGGGAAGGGATCTTAAGGATCATAAGTGGGACATTCCCACTATCCAAGGTGGATCCAAGCTGGCTCTGGGCACTGCCAGGGATCCAGCGGCAGCCACAGCTTCTCTGGGAATTCCAGCCTAGCCAGGAATTCCTTCCCAATATCCCAGCTGTTCCTGCTCTCTGGCAGGATATTTTGCCCATTACAGAAAAATAAAATAAAAATCAAATAAAATCAAATAAATAAAATAAGAAAAAAAAATTAAAAATTAAAAATAATGGAATTTTAAAAATAACATAAAATAACAAAAATAAATCAAATAAATGAAATAAAAGAAAAAAATTTTAAAATGAGATTTTTAAAAATAACATAAAACAAAACATAAATAAATAAAATATAAATGAAATAAAATACCATAAAATACCATAAAGTACAGTTCAATACAATAAAATAGATGGGAAACTGAAGGCAAATGAATTAGCAAAGAAATCAGAAAAAATAAGATGTCAGAGGGAAAAAAATTAAAAAGGAATTTTTCCCCTAAAATTCTGTGAGAGAAATTCCTTAAAAAACCAATTAAGGAAAAATATCCAATTGTATTCCTTAAAATATTGATTTTTTTTTTTCCCATGAAATCGCAGGGAAAATTCATTTACTGGATTCCACATTTATTTCTTAAATAAAAGTTCTCTGTGTGTTGGTGGAATATTTTGTGGATTTTTCTGGAACATTTTTTGAGGATTTTTCTGGAATAAGATGCCAGAGGGAAAATCCAAAAAACCTGGAAACTACAATATGTTGACAATAAGGATTTTCCATAGGTCACATTCCAATCAGATGGATAATCCCTGATTTGTACCAAAAATTCAGAACAAACTTAAAATATCAGGAAATTTTCACCTCAGGGTTGACGAATGTTCCAAATATTCCCACAGAAATTTAGCTGCAGGAATATTAATGCCAAAATTAAGGAATGAAACAATTCCTATCCATAAATTTATCCCGATTTTTACCTGTCTGAGCTCCTTGGCTTCCTCCTGGGAAACTTTCTGCACCTGCAGCTGCTCCTTGTCCATCCCTTCCCTGCTTCCCGCCGGAAATCCGGGATTTGCCGCCGCTCCCAAAAATCCTGTGGCTGTGAGAGAAATGCCACGCTGAGACAGCTTTTCCCTGCTTGGATATTATGGAAAAATTCCTACCTGGAAAAGAGGGGAGGCCTCAGGGTTCCCAGAGAACCTCTGGATGCTCCTGGATCCATGGAATCGTCCAAGGTCAGCTCGGAGTGAGCTGGAATTTCTGCTCATGGAACGCGATGGGATGATCCTTAAGGATCATTCTGGAATTCTGGGATTCAGCAGCAGTGCTGGGATTAAAGTGGTTGAGCTGTGCTTTGCTCCATGGGAATTTGGGGAGGCTCAGGATCCAACTTTTCCCGTTAAATTGTGTTTTTTCCCATTAAACACTGGGGTTTTCCAGGAATATTCAAGGTGTATTCCCTACAATTTCTCTCCTGGAGGTACCCAAGTTGCCAGGAGAGGATTTATTATTTCTGGGAGCCTTTGGAAAGCAGGGTCATTTGGAATGTGGGGATTCATGTGAGCAGAGGAGAAGCAGCAACACATTCCCAATCCATAAACCAGGATTATCCCAGATTTTGGGTTGGGATGACCTTAAGGATGATCCCACTCCACACCTCCCACCATCCCAGGTTGCTCCAAACTTTCCTTGGACACTTCCAGGGATCCAGGGGCAGCCACAGCTTCTCTGGGAATTCCAGCCCAGCCAGGAATTCCTTCCCAATATCCCATTTATCCCAACCGCTCTTCCCTGGGAAAAGCTGCCCCAAACCCTAAATCCCTCTCAAGAATTCCTGCAAATTCCCAATCCTTGGAATTATCCAATGGATCATCCCTGGATTCAGCTTCCATCAACATGGAAAACAAGGAAGTTATTCCCAGTTATCCCTGTTTTCCAAAGGGGAAAACAAGGCAGTGGAAAATGCTGTTTATTGGGAATTAAAAGCCTGGTTTTCCTCAGGAAAAGTGGGAATGACAGAATTCCCTATGGGAATGGATTCCTGGTGTTCCTTATCAGCTGAGTGCTGATTATTCCATGAAAATCAATTCATCCATCCCACTGAGGATGGGAATAATTCCTGGAATACAAGGTGGGAATGCCATAGGCCGAGGAAATGAAAGGGATAAGGAAGGAAAGCTGGAATTCCCAGCAAATTTTTAAGAGAGAATTGGCTGAAAATCAGGAATATTTGGGTTTGTGTCACATCCATAAAAAGACAAAACGCCACAAAATTTTTTCCTAGAATTCCTGGAAAATCAAAATAATCAGGAAATTTGGTCACACGGATAAGCAGTGAAAATTCACCCTCTAAAGGGATAAAAATCTGGGAATACCAGGATTAAGTTGCCCTAAATTATCCCACTGCAGATGGAATTCAGGATTTGAATCCAGGTTTTTCATCCTGGGAATGTCTCAGCTGTTTTTTGGGATAAAATTGGATCAAAGCTGCTCCAAAACAGCCCCAGCCGTGTCTTGAAAATTTAAGTATTTATCCCAAAAAAAAAAAAAAAAACAGTTGGAAAAAGATGGAAAGCAGATAAAAATAATCCCAGATAATCCATAAATTCCTTTTCCATGTGGAATGAAGGCAAAATTCTTGGGAAAGATGATTTTTTTGGAATTTAATGATATAAACTTATGGATAAACTGAGGGTAGGATTGGTGTAAACAAAGGATCCAGGTGGGATTGGGACAGTTTTGAGGGAAAATCCATGATTTTCCAAGGGATTTCCATTTCTCCTAAAAATCCCTGGTCAATTTCCTATCGGAAACCAAGGAGACAGGCACAGAAAAAAAGGATTTTTTTCCCTCTAGCTTGGAGGAAAATCCAAAAAAAATAAGGAAAAAAAAATCTGTTTTCCATGGAAAAATCCCAAAGGATCCCACACAGTCCTTGAGTGCCACCTTGTGACAGAACGGGAACAGTGACAAATCCAAGGAAAACACAAACAAAAAACCTGGAAAAGTCAGGAATTCCATCACCTCCCCTTTGCTTCCCAACTTTTTCCAAATTAAACAGGGAAGGAGAGCAAAACGCAGCTGGAAAACAGTGGGAAAAACTCTGGAGCAGGGTTGGAGATGCAATTATTTTCTGGAATTCCCTCAGGAATCAGGAATTTGTTGGAATAACAGGAAGCCAGCAGGTTGTTTTTCCTGGGAGTTGTTTTGCTGGAATTCCAGCAGCCAAAATTCACTTCCTTAAAAATAAAGCAGCTTTTCCAAGCTGGAATATTCCTCAACAACAGGATATTCCCTTCCCTGCTGGAATTCCAGCAGGAAAATCAGTGGATTTATTTTATTCCAATTTTCCTGTTGTTTTTGGCACTGAATCCAGCCTTGATTTGCTCTTTTGGGATTAAAAATCAGGGAAAAAAGAGGATTCACAGATGCCGGGAAGAATAAATTCCAAACTGGCAAAAATTCCCAAGGTTGGATTGAAAAAACCCAACCCTTCCTGGAATTTTATAAGGATTAATAGTAAGAAAGATCAATTTTATTGCTGAGAATTTTCAGTCTCCAAAGTTCTCTTACAATTATTCCAAAATTTCCAGAATTCCAACACCTGGAATGATCTAATATCAAAATCCTGGTTTTTTTAAGATGGAAAAATCAGGTTCATCCCACATTTTAATTAAAGATTTCCTGGATATTTGGGGAAAAAAATTCTGTATTTAAGGGAATTGAAACTTTTAATTAAAATATTGGATATGTGATCTTAAATATTGGATATAAAATATGGGATACTAGACATTAAGTATTGGATATTGGACATGGGATATGGAATACTGAATATGGGATGTGGAATATTAAATATTGGATATGGGATATTAAATATTGGACATTGGATACTGGATCTTGGAAATTAAATATGGGATATTGGATAAGGGATATTGGCTATTGAGTACAGGATACAGGATACTGTATATGGGACACTGGACATGGGATAAGGGATATTAAATATTGGATATGGGATATTGGACATTGGATATTAAATATTGGACATTGGCTATGGGATATTAAATATGGGATATGGGATACTGGATATAAAATATGGGATATTAAATATTGGACATGGGATATTGGACACAGGATATTGGATATTGGACATGGGATTTTGGATATTAAATACTGGACATCAGATATTAAATATTGGATGTTGGATATGGGATATTAAATATTATATATGGGATACTGGACATTTGATATTAAATACTGGATATTTGATATGGGATTTTGGACATTGGATATGGGATATTGGATAATGGATAAGGGATGTTGGATATTGGATATGGGATACTCGATATGGGATATTGGATATTAAATACTGGACATTGGATATTAAATATTAGATATTAAATATTGGACATTGGATACTTGATATTGGATGCTATATACTGGACATTGAATATGGGATATTAAATATTGGATAATGGATACTGGATATTAAATACTGGATATGGGTATTGGATATTCCCTTCCAGCTGGGAATTAACTCCAGGAAAAGCAGCAGTGCCAAAGGCTCTGAAGCCACCTGAACTTTATTCCCAGGATTTATCCTCACCATGAACACCCCGCAGGAACAACTCACCTCAAAAAAATTCCTTGGAAAAACCCTGGAAACCTCCAGAACCCAGAATTCCCAGCCACCCACCTGCCTGCCAGATGGATGCTCCCAAATCCTGAGGAGATTTCCCAGCTCCAGAAAATCCAAGAGCATCCTCCAAAAACTCCATCTTCCTGCTGAACTGCATTTCCAGGATGGGAATCACTTCTGGCATCCGAGCTGCCAGGAGCCGGTAGGAATTGTCGGGCTTCCCAATAAATCTCTGCCGGATGCTGATCTCATAGGGAGTGTGCACCCGGATATCATCCACATCCCGGGATTCAAAGCGTTGCAGGAGTTGGGAATTGCAATCCCTGATCTCCAGACCTGAGGGAAGCACTGTGAGATTTCCCGGTTTGGCATTGGAATCTGTCCTGTGGGTGATAATCACGGGAATTCTCAGCAGGATTGCTTCCTGGGTTTTGGTATTGGGAGATGAGGGTGTTTCCTTTGGTTTGGATTCCAGAGGGGTTTTCCAGAGTTTAGTGCTGAAGGGCCACCAGGAAGGAGATTCCAGCTCTGTCAATAGCCTGGGAGAGGGAAAAGCTCCAGATATTCCAGCACTTCCAAGAAAATCCCAACACAGAAACTCCTTAATCCCAAATCTGCTGTTGTTCCCTACTCAAATCCATCCGCAGCTTCCCAGGATCCATCCTGCTCAAACTCCACCTTCTCCTCATAATCCACTGGAAAAATTCCCAGAATCCCAGCTGTGATCTAAGGAATTGGAAGTGGATTTTTCCAGGCCCATTCCCATGTGTTCCTCAATATTCCCAGTCCTGCCCATCCATCACCACTTCCAAGGCCTTTTGCTGGTCTTTTTCCTTCTCCCCCTCAGGCTGATCCCACTTTTTCCTTTGCTCCACACTCAAATTACCAGATAAAACACTAAAAATTCCAGGTTGAGACTCCAAAATCCAGCAGAAACTTTCCATAAGAGTCCAGAATCCACCTTCCCATCAGTGTTGGAGCAATTCCCTAAGGAAAACATTCCCAGCAAACAGGGAAGGGAGTCAGGACTGGAATTGTTCAGCTTCAGCTCCTGCTCCAAGGGAAATATTGCCAGTTTTTTCAAGGGAAAACCAACAATAATCATTCCTAAAATCCCAATTTAATTCCATTTTAATTCCCTGGTTTTAAGTCCATTAAAACCTTGGGATACTCCCAGGAATTCCCTGCTCCATAAATTCAGTAAAAATTGAGAAGAGCCCTCTGGAATTTTCTGGTGGAGCTCCAAGCTGGGTAATGTTTAGCCACCCTTGATTCCATGGAATTCCAGGTTGTCAGAATTCCCTTCCCACACTCCGAATCCTTTCCCATTCCTTTCCTCTCCTCCTGCTCCAGAGCCTGAATTCCCATCATTCCTGCTGGAATTTTATCTAGAGAGCTTCAAAGATAAGGAAATACTTGGCAAAAATACTCCCAAGGAGCCATGGTTGCTCCCACTTCTCACAATTCCTGCTTTTCCCCGGGTGTTGGAATACTGGGATATTCCAATCCTACCACAAACTTGCCCAAAATTCCCAATTCCAGCTTCTTTCCCATTAAATCTGAAGTTTTTTAAAGGGTTTTCCTAGAAAATCAAGGCAAAGGTTTTCCAGGGAAGCTGTGGGGAAAAGAGGGCGAGGGGAAAAGGGTGGGAAGAAAAGGCAGGAAAAAAAGGGCGGGAAGAGAAAAACGAGCAGGAAAAAAGCAGGCAGAGCTCCGGATTTCCCAGGAATGTCAGCAAGGATGGACACAGCAAACACTGCTCAGCTCCACTTATCCTGACTTTTATTCCTATGGAGCAGGGCACAGGTGGGAGGAAGGAGATTGTGGCCCTCCTGTATTCCCAGAGCTGAATTCCCAAAATTTCCTGAGTCCATGGGCACAGAAGGCTTGGATTGGAAGGGATCCTAAGGATGATCCCATTCCCACCCCATTCCATGGGCAGGGACACCTCCCACTATCCCAGGGTGCTCCAACCTGGCCTTGGACACTTCCAGGGATCCAGGGACAGCCACAGCTTCTCTGGGAATTCCAGCCCAGCCAGGAATTCCTTCCCAATATCCCATCCATCCTTGCCCTCTGGCAGTGGAAAGCCATTCCCTGTGTCCTGTCCCTCCATCCTTTATCCCAAATCCCTCTCCAGCTCTCCTGGAGCCCCTTTAGGCCCTGCAACGGGCTCTGAGCCCTCCCTGGATCCCTCTCCACGCTGAACTTGCCCAACTCCCTCATCCTTTCCTCACAGCTCCATCCATTCCTCCAATCAAAAATCCTCCATTTCATTTCCCAAACTCCTCCCCTAGAAATTCCAGCCCCACCAAACCATCCCCAGCTCTGGGAACATTCCCATTCCATACCTGTCAGCCACATCCATGTCCCCCTCGATTTTATGGAGCCCCCTCATGATGTTGTCAAACTGTTCCCCTTGGGAATGCAGCACCTTGGCCGTGTCCTCCAGGCGTTTCTGGGATCCTTCCAACATTCCCGTTAATTCCTTGCCCTTGCTGGATTCCAAGGCCGCTCCCGCTCCGGATTCCTGGTTGGATAAGAGCTGCTCCCTCCAAAAATGCTCCAGGATGTTGAACACCACATTCCTGTTGGGATGCAAGGAGCTGAACCAGTGCTTGGAGCCTTTTTCCAGGATGGTGAGGGAGCTGAAGATGAAATGGGAAGATTCCTTCTTGATCTCGCCTATCCCAGAAAGTTGGAAATCCACCAGGAGCTCTCCCGTTTTGTCAGCCGTGAATTTGATGGAAGTGGGAGTCAGGGAAAGCTTCCCAGGGATCCATTGTTTATTGGAATCCAGGTAGTAGGAGCAAGGCCAGGAATGAATCCGGATTTCCTCGTTCATCAGCGCGCTCTTCCTGGCTTCCTCTCCCAGGGAAACGCTCCCAAATCCAGCAGGAGACGCTAAAATCCAAAGGAAAAAAAAAAAAGCAGGAATTCTTAATAAACATGGTTGGCTCCTGGCTCTTTTCAGCTGGGAAGCCAAGGCATTTGGGAGCCGTTCCTAACTGCAGGAAGATTTCCTCTGGAAAAGATCATCAATATCACTGACCACCCATTTAACCAAGAATTCCATTCTTATCCTGCAATATTCCCATTCCCAGCTCATCCTCGGCTTCCCACAGGTACTGAGGAAAATTCAGGATATCCCAAAGTTCCAGCTCATCCTTATTTATAAATCCCTGCTCCCTCCCCTTCCCCTCCAGCATCTCAACATCCAGGCACATTAAGCACATTCCAGGAATTCTCCAAGAATTGTCAATTTTCTCCGGGAATTGTCAATTTTCCCTGGGAACTGTCAATAATCCTCAGGAATTCCCAGAAGGGACTTTAAGGATCCACAGTCTCAGACCTCCTCTCCTGGTTTCCGGAGAAACTTTGCCAATGATCGCAAAAATTACAAATCCAAGCAGATCCTGGAACTTCTGGTGGAACAATCCCAAAATAATCTCCCAAATCTGCTGGATTTTCCCTGTGGAATATTCCCAGGCTGTGTTTTCCTGGGACGTGAATGCTTCTTAGAGTTAATCCCATGGGATTTGCTCACTGGGATTGGGAATTCCAACAGGAAAACCAAGAGCTTCCCAAGCCTCAGGCCTGGCTTCCTTCCATCCAAACAATCCCAATTTTGGAATGGGAAATTCCACCCCTGGAATGGCTTCTCCCCACATTCCCAGAAGTTTTTTGGAGCCAAAGGTTGGAATTTTCCTGGAATATCTCCCTCACTGCTGCACTTCCCAGCACTGAGGTCTGGTTATATCCCACAATTCATTTGGGAATGCTGATGATGCCACTGGGCTATAATTGCTCCTCAATCCATCATCTCCTCCAAGGTTTTGCTGTTTCATGGGAATCACGCATGGATTAATCATGGAATTCTGCTCCTTGAATTGTGCAATTAAGGAGATCCCTCCTTAATTCCAGACCAATCTGCTCCCTCCAGGAAAAGGTTAGGCATTCTCATGGAAATACAAAAAATTCCCTCTTCAGGAATGCTGAATTCCTGATCCCACACTGAGATCTCCCAGTGTTTTCAGGCTGCTCCATCTTTAATTCCTTAAAAAGTGCAGTCCCAATGATTTTTTAAAATTAAGCACACTCAAAATTCCAATAATTAAGATAAGGATTAGTCCAGATTATATCCTAAACAATTTGGTTTCCATCCCATATTTCCATGGATTTTTAATAACTTCTTTTCATTATTAATTTTTAAGATTAAATGGAAAAAAAATCAGCCACAATTTGACAAAAAATTGGAATTTAAAGTGAAAATAAATCCACAATCCCAGAAAAAAAACTGTGGGAAAACAGAGGGAGCAAAATCCCACAAAAATTTGATTTAAAGGAGGGGTTGCAACCAAGTTTTCCATGGAAAAAATTCCAAAGGGAAACAAGTGAAGCTGCTCCCACAATGAAAATTCCTTAAACAATAATGGATTTATATTTAACAATAAATTTTTTTAAAAAATCTTCCTGACCTTATCCCAAATTCCTTGGGATTTGCAGCCATGGAATTCTCAGGGAACAATTTTTTCCCAAGTTTTCACCAAGGAAAAAATTCTACGGGAAAATACAACTGAGGCTGACCTCAAAATGAAAATTCCTTAAATAATAATGGATTTCTATTTAATATTAACTTAAAATAAGCTCTTCCTGACCCATATCCTACATTCCTTAGCTGGATTCGTATCCATTGAATTCTCAGGGAGGAATTTTTTCCCAACTTTTCCCCAAGGAAAAAAAACTTAAAGAAAAATACAACTGAGGCTGTTCCCAGAATGAAAATTCCTTTAAAAATCAAGGATGTCTATTTAATAAAAAATTAAAATAAGCCCTTCCTGAGCTGTATCCCAAGTTTCTTACCTAGATTTGTACCATGGAATTCTCAGGGAGCATTTCTTGCCCTCAGGGAGGAATTTTTTCCCTCAGTATTGTTTTCCCCAATTTTTCCACCAAGGAAAAATTTCTACAGGAAAATACAACTGAGGCTGCTCCCAAAATGAAAATTCCTTAATTAATAATGGATTTATATTTAATAATTAACTAAAATAAGCTCTTCCTAACCCATATCCCACATTCCTTACCTGGATTTGTATCCATGGAATTCTCAGGGAGCATTTTTTTCCCCTCAGGGAGGAATTTTTTCCAAGTTTTGAAAAAAACAAACTTGAAGCTACAGGAAAATACAACTGAGGCTATTCCCAAAATAAAAATTCTTTAAAAAACGAAGGATTTCTATTGAATAATCAATTAATCCAAGCCCTGGCAGGGCAGGAAAGGCAGAGCCGTCACTTCCATGGGGTTTTATCCCTGGATTTGCCTCTGCTCTTGTGACTCCTGACTCACCTGAGAGCTCAAAGCCTTTACTCAGCTCCTTTCTGTGCCTGAGGGCAAATTTTCCAAGGAAAAATCCAGCTGGGAATCCAATCCATTCTTTTTTTTCCAATATAATGATATTTTTGTCAGTCATGATCTGAAAAACTCTTTCTTGTCTTCTCTCTCAGAGAGGAAATTTAAATTTCAAATCAAAACATGAAAGGAATTTTCCCAACATTCAACAAAGGAAATGGTTGGAATTATTGGAAAAGCAATCAGAACTATCCTGGATTTCTGGATTAGAATCACAGAATGGTTTGGGAAGGGACTTTAAGGATTATCCAGTTCCAGCCGCCATGAGCAGGGACACCTCCCACTATTCCAAGTATTCCACAAGAAATTCCTTCCAATTTTTCCCAAAATGTTCCCTCACAATTTGTTCCCAGATCGGTCTTTCCCTATAGGAATTCTCCCATTTTCCACACACTTTTTTTAAGTGAATAATCAGATTTTTGGCCATATTTGCCCCAAATCCTGGAATTCCATCCACAGCAACACCTGAATTACTAACAGTGAAATGTGGATTTGACACCCGGCTGCTGATCCATGGGAACCTTGGCATTTGTAGGAAAATAAAATAAGAATTCCAATTTGCTTCCAATTTCTTGTCAATACAGTCAGGAATAGCTTTAAAATTTTGGGAATGTCCCAGTCCTTTAAGCAGGAGACACCTGAGTGATTCCACAAGAAATTCCTTCCAATTTTTCCCAAAATGTTCCCAGATTGGTCATTCCTGATCTGGATTCTCCCATTTTCCACTCTTTTTTTAGTGAATAATCAGATTTCTGGCCACATTTGCCCCAAAATCCCAGACTTCCATGCACAGCAACACCTGGATTAGTAACAGGGAAATGTGGATTTGACATCCATAAGGATCACGAGGATTTCGTAGGAATTCTTTCCCTGGAACATCATCCAGTGGCTGCTTCCATAAAAAGGAGCTGATTCACCTTTGCTGACATCACCCAATTAACTGGGAGTGTCACTAATTAGTTAATTTGGGAGGAGGAGCTGCCACCAGCACTGGACAATATTCCCAAAAATAATTAAACTCCCAGGTTTTTCCCACCTGCCTTTGGGAATGATGGACAGAACATTCCTGCAGTTTTGATTGGTTATTTTCTCTCCTCCTGCACAACTGAGAATTCCAAAGGGTGGTTTATTCCCAGAAGTAAATCTGGGAAATGCTGAGGTTAAAACTCCTGAGAGCCACCAAGGCGCAAGAAATGAGTTGATGAATCCTGTCCTGTCACTCTTCCTCTTTTTAAATTAAGACTTAATTCCAGGATGTTCCTAAATTGATGATTTTCCAAGGTATGAAGTATCCAGGAGTGACCTCATTCCTTCCTTCCCAAACTTCACCTCTGTTTCCTCACCTCAAGCTGGAATTCCTCCCTCCTGTGAAGGATTTCCATCCCTTTTTCTTCCTTTTTGCACGAGTTTTCCTGCTCCTCACCCCAAACACAACAACCAGTTGCTCCACCAGAGAATTCCAATGGTTTAGATTGGGAAGGACCTTCAGGATCATCCCATTCCACGGGCAGGGACTCCCTCCCACTATCCCAGGGTGCTCCAACTTGGCCTTGAACACTGCCAGGGATCCAGAGGCAGCCACAGCAAATCTGGGAATTCCATCCCAGCCCCTCTCCACTCTTCCAGCCATTAATTCCTTCCCAAAATCCCATCCATCCCTGCCCTCTGGCAGTGGGAAGCCATTTCCTGTGTCCTGTCCCTCCATCCCTTGTACCAAATCCCTCTCTTCTGGTGCTGGAAGGGTCTTTCCCTACTCCCTGTCCCAGAAAATCCCCCGTTTTTTCCCAATCCCACTTGGGAAAGCCACAGGACAACCACCCAAACCCCTCTAGTCTCCTTCACTCCAGAGCTTTCACCTCTTCCCACAGAATTCCAGAACCACCGAGGTTGGAAAAGCCCTCCAAGGCCATCAAATCCACCCTGTGCCCAAAGTCCATCTTGTCCCCAGCCCAGAGCTCTGAGTGTCACATCCAGGAATTCCTTGGACACCTCCAGGGATGGGGACTCCAAACCTCCCTGGGCACTTCCAAGGCCTGACCATCCTTTCCATGGAAAAATTCCTGCTGATTTCCAACCTGAACATCTCCTGATCGTTCCCTCTCCTCCTGTCCCTGTTTTCCTGCGAGCAGATGCCAAATCCCCCCCCACGTCAGGGAGCCACAAGGTCCTTCCTGAGCCTCCTTTTCTCCAGGACAAATACTCCCAGCTCTCTCAGGAATTCTCCAGTCCCTTCCCTGGACACGCTCCAGCTCCTCCATGTCCACACTCCCACACAACTCGCGGTTATCCAGGAATTTATTGAGGATGCTCGCAATCCCTTCACCCAGCTCATCCCTTCCCTATCCATGAATTCCGCCTACAAATCCCTGCTCCCGTTCTGAGCTCAACCCGGCCCCGCTCGCGGCCCGTGGTTTGGAGCCCACCCAGGCCCCTACCCAGAACCCAACCCAGCTTCAGTTGCAGCCCCCGGTTCGGAGCGCCCACAAGGCCAGTTCAGAGACGCCCCCGGTCCCGGTTCGAGACCACCCAGGCCCCAAACCGGAGCCGAACTCAGCCCCGGTTGTAGCCCCTGGTTCGGAGCCCCCCAAGGCTGGTTCAAGCCTTCCCTCGGTCCCGGTCCGAAACCCCACCCAGCTCCAGTTGCAGACCCCGGTTGGAGCCTTCCCTCGGTCTCGGAAACCCAAGCCAGCCCCGGATCGAATTCTCGCCCCCAGGCCCCGGTTCGGAGTCCCCCTAAGCCCCAGTCCGAGCCCCCCGCCACTCACGGCCC
>WEKY01036063.1:3878-16049 GCA_013390045.1 Picathartes gymnocephalus
CCGCCCGCCCACCCGCGCCCAGCCAATCGCGGCCAAGCACCTCCAACCGCAGCCAATCGGCGCCCATCTCCGCCCGCAGGTCACGCCCCCCTAAGAGCCTCGCCGGCCTCGCGACCTTTTGGGCCCCGCCCCGCCCCCTCGCGCTGGTTGGGTGGGGGCGCTGTGGACACGCCCCCTCCTCAGAGGGGCCACACCCCTCCCGCCGCGCCCCGCCCTCAGCTCTCCGCCAAGATGGCGGGCGGTGCCCTGTGGTGATAGTGGGTCGTGGCCCCGCTCGGCGCTCCCGCCGCTGTTCCCCCTGCCTGAAGGGTCTTTTCACCTTCACAGAAGCCCCAGTGGGCTCGGCGAGGGGAAGGGTGGGGGCAGCGAGGCACGACAGACCTCAGCTTCCATACACATACACTCCTCTCTCCACCTCAGGGATGCCAAGGCTGAGACATTTGCCGGGTTTGGAATCATAGAATCATGGAATTCCAGACTGGGTTGAGTGGGAAAGGACCTTTAAAGATCATCTCGTTCCAGGACACCTTCCACTGTCCCAGGTTGCGCCAAGCCCCGTCCAGCCTGGCCTTGGACACCTCCAGGGATCCAGGGGCAGCCACAGCTTCTCTGGGCACCCTGTGCCAGGGCCTCCCCACCCTCCCAGCCAGGAATTCCTTCCCAATATCCCATCTAAACGCACCCTTTTCCAGTTTAAAGCCATTGCCCCTTGTCCTTTTGCTTTAGGCCCTCACTTTGATAATTTTTATCTCAATGGGATTACTCTTGGAGTCTCCATTGCTCTGCTTGGACCAGACCTGTGCTGGGACGGGCCTTGTTCGGCCTCCAAGGCTGACAGACGTCATGAGTGAGGGTTTTAATTCCTTTTCAATAACAAATCCCAACTTTGGGATCATCTCAAGAGACAGTTTTATGAATCGCTGAGGTCAGGGCACACGTGTAGCCCGGAGCAGGAGAACTGGTGAACGCAATAATTACACAAAACACTTCTGAGACATGATTTTCATTTTCCATGTGTCTCCCCCGTTATTTTACCATCAGAATGAATCATTCTGTAACCGTGGAAACAATCAACATTCCTTATTTTTGACTTCTTCAGGCCCAGAGTGACCAGATGACACACACCGACCTCCTTCGGTCCAGGCACACCCAAAATCTGCGGGCGAAGCTCCCAGATTGCAGCCAACAAACCAATGCAATATTTAACCTTTTATTGCAAGCAAAAGGCACAAACTGGGTATGAGTTTCCCCTTGTCGTTTTTTTGAGGGAATCACAGGACTTGGAATGTCCCTTCCATGCTAAAAATTAATATTATATTGTGCTGCTTTGTCTGGTTGAACAGAAAATCTGGGAGTGTGGACACATTTCCACGGTGTGAAAAATAACAGGGGTTTATCTTAACTCTCCCACCACGGTGCCTTTTCCTTGACAGAAAGATTTAATGGCTATGAGGTAAATTTTACATTTTTGTCTGAGAATGTGGAAATTCAGTGCTTTTTAAAACCAAAACCATGCCGTAACAAGGCCGTGACCACATGGGGTCAGCCCAGCTTTCCCCAGTGCGGCTCAGAGCAGAGGTCCTGGACCTGCAGTGGGAATGCAGCAACTTTTGGACAATCCTTATCCAGGTGCATGCTCCCACTTTCCAACAATCACTGTGGAGGGACATCCTGACCCAGAGGGTGCATCTGGCCTGTGGGATTTAACAGCTGAGCGGTGCTGTCCTCTGTGTGTGTATCTCAGCTTCCAGCTCTCCTGTGTGGCAGTGGAATGTTGAAAAATGAGGGAAAAAAACCTTTGTTTTGGTTAAAACTCTTGCTCTGCCCCAGCAAGGCTGAGCTTGTCAGTCCTGGAGACCAGTGCTGTCCTATTTCCCACCTCAGGTGCTGATAAACCTTTGTGCACGTGGATTTTGTAGCAGGAAGAGTCTAAACCAGAGCAAGGGAATGATCTGGATGGGAAAACCTTCCTTACCATTCCAGGCCCTTGTAAATAGTCTTTCTCTGTGTTTCTTGTAGGCTCCCTTCAGGTACTGGAGGCTGCAGTTAGGTCACCCTGAAGTCTTTTCCAGGCTGAACAATCCCAATTATCCCAGCCTTTCCTTGTAGGAGAGCTGCTCCATCCCTCTGATCAGCTTGGTGGCCTCCTCTGGACTCACTCCAACAGCTCAATTACATTGATTGGTGTTCCCAGAATGGAAAAAACTGGATCAGGGATCAGCCACTTTGCTGAGTCCACACTTGAGATGGGCTTTGCTTCTTTGCTGAGCAGGGACAAGACTCAGGGATGGGCTGGAGCTGTGTCAGGGGGTTTTAGGTTGGATTTCAGGAAAGGTTCTTCCCCCAGAGGGTGCTGGGCAGTGCCCAGGCTCCCCAGGGAATGGGCACAGCCCCGAGGCTGCCAGAGCTCCAGGAGAGTTTGGACAGCGCTGCCAGGGATGCCCAGGGTGGGATTGTTGGGGTGTCTGTGCAGGGCCAGGAGCTGGATTCCATGATCCCTGTGGGTCCCTTCCAGCTCAGGATATTCTGTAATTCTTTCCAAGGCCAACAAGGCTCCACAGCTCCCTGGTACCTCTGAGGCCAGGATTTGGCTGCTGAAGACCAAGGGGAAAGTTGAAATAACAGCTTTCCACTGTTTCCTCATTTCCACATCTCCTCTCCACCGGTTGCGCTGTGGCATTTTCTGTTGCAGAGGGGAAAATAAAACAACTCCAGCAAAGTGATCTCCTTCGGCTTCTCCGGATTTGCCAGCAGGGAAATTACAAATCCATGACTGTGGGACAGCCAGAAAGATGGGGAAGGAGCCATGCACTTGTTTGATGTAAATGTCGGAGCCTGAACACACCCTGCTTTATGAGGAGAGAAAAAGCGCTCTCCTTTTCCTTCGGCTGCATGACACAAGGCAGGAAGAACGGAGGAGTCCTTGCCACAATAAAAGTGTTTACATTCTGTTTTGGAAACATGCTCAGGGCTCGGAATACCCAGGGACCAGCCTCTTTGGTTCTTTTAACCTCTCATAGACAGGGCTGTATCCAGCCACAAATAAATCCTGAGGGGTGGAAATGTCTGAAGGGCTGCACAAACCAGCTCCAGGCACCTGGATTTTGCAGAGAACCCAGTGCCTGTTTATGCCCTGGAGAGAAAGATGCTGCTGTGTCTCCCCAGGTGTTTCCTGCAGACGGATAATGAGAAACTAAATACCTGCTCCAGCTTAATAAAGTCAAAAGGAAACCTGGCAAAGCTCTGCCGCCATCTAGATGGCCTCCTGGGACTAGGAAATGGCATTTCCTTGGGGTTTGGGATAGTGTTAGTGCAGTTAGGGAAGGAGAAGTGCATCTGGACCATGTCTGCTCGCTGGAAATGATTATCCCATCTTTAACCAAGCAGCCAAATGTGATTTAACTGCCCAGAAAGTGTTCGGAGCCACAGGGGTGTTGCAGCCCCAGGCTGCCATCCACGGAGGCTGGGAGTGTTTGGTGTCTTCAGGCTTTCCCATCTTTCCTGCCCATGTCCCAAACCCACTATTTTTTTCATGGAGAAAATCCCTACAAAAGGGCGGCAACATCTCACCTTGTTAATGTTCTAATATCCCTGCTCAGAGTACAAGTCAAAGCTTAAAAAATACACAAAAATAAGATCCAACAAGAAGCTTAATTATGGCTTTCACCTTCCTTTGGATGTGGCTGTTTTATGGGAAGTAAAATAGCATCAGCTCATCCCAAAAAATTGGAGGTGGGATCAGATCCAGCACAGATCTGGCCTTGGGGTGGGAAGTGGGGGATGGAGCCCAAATGGTGCTTCTGATCCCAAAGTGCTGCAGGTACAGGCTGTGCACATTGCAGGTGACTCCAGAGATTTGGGGTCCCTGCAGGTAAAAGGACATTTTCTCATCAGCCACAGGCAGAGCACTCGGGATGACAGATCTTCCCATACAAAATGAGCACACTGTGGATTCCATAAGCTCTTTTTCTGGATGGATTAGTGAATAAATAGCAGGTTTTGCCTTCTTCTCTTCCACCAAGGTGGCACCAAGATGGCATTTGCCCAGTGACTGTCTCTGCAGACACGCTGTCACCTGATGTCCCATCAGTGGGACACTTAAGGAACACTGTATTTCCCAAAGGCTGTGTTTCTATGAGCTCCATTAAATTCAGGATTGAAGCTTCTCCAAAGGAAATCCAGCCCTGATCCCTTGCCCTCCTGTTCCATGGGTATTGGGGGATGTATTTAAGGGATATATATAAGTGTCCCAAGTGAAGGACTTGAAGAATCTTCAGTGTGAGCCCAGCGAGGGGCAGCTGTTCCTGGGGGTGGAAAGGGACAGGTGGCTTTGGGATCTGAGCCAGCCGTGGGATCAGTGGGAACTGATGGTCTCAGATACACCCGAGGGATGGGGCATTTAAACTGAAATAGAGGAGGTTTAGATTAGAGATTAGGAAGAAACTCTTCCCTGTGAGGGTGGGGAGGCCCTGGCACAGGGTGCCCAGAGAAGCTGTGGCTGTCCCTGCATCTCTGGAAGTGTCCAAGGCCAGGCTGGATGGGATTTGGAGCACCCTGGGATAGTGGAAGATGTCCCTGCCCATGGCTGGGGTTGGAACTGGATGGGCTTTAAGGTCCCTTCCAACCCAAACCATTCTGTGGTGCCACAATTCTGTTTCCATGCCACTGGTGTCCCAGTGGCCATCCCTGGGATCGGGAATGTGCTCAGCCCTGCTGTGCTCACCCTTGGCCCTGCTCTCCCAGTCCCTTTTCCCTCTAGGTGGAGTTATTTCACACCAGATTTCAGCTTCTTCCCTGTCTGTATCTCCTCCTGCAGCCGTGCAGACAATGAGAGATCCCAGCCACACTGCTTGGTGCTTCCCTGGAATTTAGGGACCTGAATTTAATGAAGACCAGTGTACCTCGGAGAGCTTCCACATGTTGCATGCATGGGATGGGAAAGGTGAGCTGTGCTTTGGGGACGTGTGGGCAAGGGGAGGATGGGCATCCCTTGAAATGATTTATCAGGGATGTACTGTGGGCTCCATGGAGCACCTTCCCTTAATTCTGCTTTAGGAGC
Source organism: Picathartes gymnocephalus (assembly GCA_013390045.1). NCBI lineage: Eukaryota > Metazoa > Chordata > Aves > Passeriformes > Picathartidae > Picathartes > Picathartes gymnocephalus. Next base: position 8,938 of record WEKY01036063.1, read on the forward strand.
TTTTCCTCCTTTCTCTTACCTTGTGGCACAGTTGGAAGGAGAGGAAGAGGAGGCAGGAAATCCCACAGGGTTGCTTTTGAACTCTGAATTAACAGCATCGTTTGGATTGACTTGGTCACGGAGGGCTTGAAGGGCAGTTTGGGACTCAGAGGTTCCAGGTGCTCTCATTCCCAGACCCTGTGGCCATCTGGGACAATGTGGGTGCAGGGGGAGCAGTTGGGGCTGGGCTCTGCCCTGTGCTCCACGCTGTGCCAGGGGCACATCCACCCTTGCTGGGGCATCCTGGCTCTTCATCTGCTCCGCATTCCCCCACCAGCAACAATCCCTGTTCTCACCTCAGTTCTCTTCCAGCATCTGTCACTTCAGCGCTCCGCAAGGCTTACACCCCTCTCCCTCCTTGCCATCATCTCCCTGTCTGTCCCAGACACATTCCCACCCTCTCCTCCTCTTTATGGGGAGGAGACAAGCTCTCAGGAGATAAAGGAGCTGCCCACGGCCATCAGCCGTGCCCTGCAGCTCGTCCTGAGTTCCAGGAGCCCCTGGCTGTAAGGCTGCACCCCTGGAAGTGCCTGACACATCATTTTCAGCTGGGAGATGATGTGAATCAGATGTGGTCCCTCTGGAGGGCCACCCAGGGTGGGACACAGCATGGATGGGGGCTGGAGGTGGCCTCGGGGTAGCCCTGTCCCTCTGGAAGGGTGAGCAGGGCTCTTCCCAGCTTTGCCATTCCCAGGAACTCTCCTTCCCTTCGCTGCCTCATCAGGGCAAAAGCAAAACACACAAAACTCTTTCCTCAGGGTCACAGCAGCTCTTTGCCCTCCTGCCTAAATCTGCTGGGAGCCATTAGGGATACCAGGAACTTGGTTTTTCCCAGGTGTCCCAGGTGAGGTCTGGCCATCCCTGCTGTCTGGGTGAGCAGCAATTAGATGGGCTCATTCCACTGGGACCAACATCCCATCTCCCACTGGAGGGGTGGAGCTCAAACCTGAGCTCACTGGGTTCAAGTGCTCTGAAACAAAAGAAGATGTGGAAAAGAGGGCAGGTTTAGATGGGATATTGGGAAGAAATTCCTGGCTGGGAGGGTGGGGAGGCCCTTGCACAGGGTCTGGGTGCCCAGAGAAGCTGTGGCTGCCCCTGGACCCCTGCATGTTTTCAGTGCCAGGTTGGATGGGGCTCTGAGCAACCTGGGATAGTTAAAGTGTCCCTGCCCATGGCAGAGGGCTGGAATAAGATGGGATTTAAGGCCACTTCTAACCAAAATCATTCTGGGATTCTGTGATGATGATTAAGGGATTGCACAAGGGGAACAACAGAGCCACTGTCATCCCATTCCCTGCCCAGCTTGGAGGGCAGTGCAGTGCCTTTCCTTGGACAGCCTGGGATCAGGGAGCTTCACTTTCTCTGGGCACCCCTGCAGTTACCCTGTAACCCCTGAGCTGTTCCAGTGCCTCTCTTTGGGACATGTCCCCAGGCAAAGGACTAATGAGAGTAAATCCCAGCTGGGATCACTGGTGCGAATCAAATTTCTAACCCAGATCCTCTCCCATTTCTCACCCCCTTCTCCAGGCAGGAAATCAAAGCCCAGCTCGCTCATTAGGGACTGACCAGCTGTTGACCAAAAGCCAAAAATAAAACCCAGAGCAAATGCTTTATTTGCTCAAACTGTTGCATTCTCAGAGGAGGGGGAGTGGGAGTTTTCCAAGCAGAGGCTTCCCACCAGCTGGGAATCTGCAGCTTCACCAGGAGCTGACAGCACAGGGGAGCTCTGTTACCAGCTCTTTGTCTTAGCTGGGGATCAAAGGGAAAATTTTCTGAATGATTTCAGTATCTGACAGGTTCCTGCCTATTTGAGCCACTGTGAAATATGGGATTGGCCTTTCCGAGTCACTTGGGAATTTGGGAAATATTTTGCTGCTCCTGTGTCAAGCTAAAAAAAGAAAAACTCTTGAAGTGCAGCCTCTTCCTCGGTCAGATCAAATGCTGATCACACTGATGTGAGCTCTGTGGCAACTTATTTGGGACGAGCTTGGCATGTTGGGATTTCAAGTACTTCTTAAACTTTCCCATCCTCTCCCCTTGCAGCCCATCAGCAGGGCTCTTTTCAGCCCCAACACGGGGAAGATCGAGGTTTGCATCTCGAGGGATCACAGACCTTCGGCCTGGGAAAAGTCCCCATTTGCATCCTGGAATTATGAAAACCAGACGGGAGAGCTTAAGGGAAACCAAAGGAGCAGTTTCTGGGGGGAGGCTGAAGCCTGAAATATGTGGAACAGCTGGAGGGATGCAGGGGATTTCAAAGGGAAGGCTGGGATGCCGATGGAAACGGGAGCCGCACTGCACCGGTGCTTACGGGAAGAGCTGCAAGGGGGGGGCACTTTATTTGTTTCAGATCTATAACATCCAGCAGATATTTATGGATCTTTTATCTCTTTAGTGCCTCGGGGCTGCAAATCAAAGCACCCGGGGCTCTTGTGAGACTGAAAGCAAACAAATAAAACCCCCACTGCTCTCCAGAAAGGTTTGGAGCCGCACGAGCGCGGTCACTGATCCGCCTGGATTTAATTAGACCCATTAAACCACTCCTGGTGCCGCCGCTCTGGAGGGCTTTGGATCCTCACCATCCCTTCCTGCATTGGAGATGAGGGATAATACACCTGGGAAGTGAGGCTTGTCTGAGCCAGACAGAACCAGGCACATCCACATCCTCGTGTGGTTCCAGCTCTGTGTGGGATCCGGGCTCTGGCGACACCAGGTCTGTGTTTCCTGCATCCCTAATCAATCCCAGGAAAATCCCTGGTGGTCCTGAGTGCCCTCAGAGGGTCCCTCTGTGGGGCAGGTCAGGGTGAAAGGTGCTGCTGATCCCAGCCCTGGGATGGCAACCCAGCCAGGGGCTTGGAGAGGTCGGACAAGGCAGGGCAAGGTCGGATAAAGCTCTCGCATTCCCCCTCGGTGTGAGCACCGGGAATTCGGGAGATGTCTTTGCACGCAGCCAGGGAAGTGGTGCTGGCCACCCAGGAGCCCCTTCCCGGCCTGAAGGCTGGAAAGTCTCCAGTGTGCTTCCTGAGACACTGAACTGACTCATCCTTGGGTTTACTACGGATTAATTTAAGGAGCTTTTTTCATCCCCTGCCCACCACAGGAAAGCCCCTGGGGCAGCTATCCCATGGCAGGAGGAATGGGAGGGCTTTTGGAAACCCACGTGTCCTGGGCGTAGGGAATAACCCAGCTCCTTTTGGAGTGCTTGGGAATCAGTTTGTGTTAGAGAATCACAGAGTCATGGAATGTTTTGGGTTGGAAAGGACCTTAAACATCACCTCCTTCCAAGCCCCTGCCATGGGCAGGGACACCTTCAGCTATCCCAGCTTGCTCCAAGCCCCATCCACACAGCCTTGAAAATTGAAATCCCCTCCCCGCGAACCAGCAGCTTCCCCAAATGTCCCTTTTCCATCAATTCCTGTCAGCAGGATGTCCCCATATCCAGCTCTCACCCCCTCCCTGCTGCAGGAGACAGCCCTTTGGGGAGACATTTCTTTTTTGCTGAGTTTTAAAAATATCTGTGTGTCTGCAAACCTCTCCCCCATCCCAAACTCCGCCGATCCCGCTCCAGACCCGCTCCGGGACTCGCCCATCTGCACGGTATTAAATTACTTGGGGTTTAAAACGCCGCAGGAATCCCAGCCGACCCCCTCCCCAGGCCATGCCTGGCTCACAAAGGCATCCAAATCCCCTGCCGCATTCGGAGAGGTGCCTTTTCACCCTGGCAGCCGGTTTGCATCAGTACCTTGCCAAAAAGTGATTTATTTTTTCCTTTTCCCCTCCTCAAGGTCCTGGAGCGGGGTCAGCAAGGGAGGAACATCATCCCCCTCGCCCTGCTGCTGTTGGAGGGCTGGAGTTGTCCCATTTTCAGTCATCTCTGCCACTTATTTTGTTCAACTGATGTTTGAGCAGCCTTGTTGGCTTTGAATCTCCCTCCCCATCATGTGCTTATCACTGGAAATTGGAAATAATTCCTTTTTCCCAAGCACAGCCAGCAGTTTGTGGATGCCAGGCAGTCACAGCTTTTCCTCCCTGAGGCTGAGTCACCCCGGGGGCTGGGGACACCCACGGGCTGGCTTCTCCTGCGTTTTGCTTTGGGTTTTAATTTGGATTACTCCTTTGATTACCCAAAAGAAACAACCACAGCCAGATTTCCCTGTGTCAGCAAAATAAATCTCCGTGGATTCTTCCAGTGCTGGAGCTGTGGGAACTGGGACTGGCTGTGCCTTGTCTTGCCAAGACCCTCCTCATCCTCTGCTGTTGGGTTTAATGCCCAAACCCACTTGGCCTGTGATTTCCACATCACTGGAAACCCTCTGTGCCCACCACATCCTGGTTTTCCTTTGGCTCAGGATCGCGGAGCAAACAACCACAAACCTCCTTTTCCTTGCTGCTGGTTGTCCCTGAGGTGGATCAGCCATCCCTTCCCATGGGCACCATTTCCCTCCTAAATCCCTTTTCCAGTGTGCTCCTCACGCTTCCTCCTCACCCCTGTCCATCCTCAGCCTGTGGCCATTCCCATCCCTGCCGTATTTTATCTGCCGTTTCTCCAGATTTTAGGAAAACCACATAATTTTTCACCCCCCCTCCGCTCCAACATCTCATTACCATTTGCATCTTTTCATGCAAGGAGAAAGGAAATTTTCATCCAGGAAAGATCCTAGAAGACCCAGCAGCCTCCTTTGGATCACCTCGAACCCCCTGTGACCCCTTCCCTGTTTCCTGCAGCTCCAGCACCGTTTCCCACCCGGCTTCTCCCAGCTCCCACCCTCGGGGGGCCGTGCGGGGAAGGGCTGGGGTTGACAGCAGCCTCTGCCTTCCCATGGCCCTTCCCCGACCTCCTCTGCTTTTCTGCTCAGCGTTTCCTGCCTCATCACCTCCCCCAGCTGCGCCGAGCCCTTTGCCGAGGTGCCTGGGGACGGCTGGACCGAGGGGATTTGATCCATCTTTCCATCCCCTGCCTAACCCCAGGCTGGGCAAGAGGAGGTAAATATTTCTCAGGGAGCCCTGCCCATCACACCCCCAGCTTTGGAGCTGTTCCAGTGCTGCTGCCAGCAGCGTGCTCGCCGCTCTCCGCTCGCGTGTCCCGGAGCTGCCCGGGCTCGCCGCGTCCCGAAGAACGAGCCCTCGGGCGTGGGGAAGGATTGGGAGCATCCCTGGCACGTCCCGGGCGCTGCTCCGCCCCGGCTGCGCTGGGAACGGGGAGTGGGAGGACTCGCCCGGCCCCACCGGGCCACCGCTGCTCCTGGATTTTTTATGGAGCAAAGGTGCGGCCAGCCAAGGGACACGTGGTGTGGAACTCGGAAGGGCAGAAATGGAGAGATGGATTTGTGCCAGGGGAGGCTTAAGTTGGATTTTAGGGGAAATTCCCTGATGGAAAGGGTGGTCAGGCACTGGAACAGGCGGCCCAGGGAGGCAGTGGAGTCACTGGAGGGATAGAAAAGCTTTGTGGATGTGGCAGTTTGGGACATGGATTAGTGGTGGGTTTGGCCTAGATCCCGCGATTCCCTGCATCCCTGGGTTGCTTCCCACTGCCTGGCCAGGGAGGGGATCTACAGGGGACTAAAGTGGATTCCAGGAGAGCTGGAGAGGGACTTGGGACAAGAGCATGGAGAGACAGGACAAGGGAATGGCTTCTCACTGCCAGAGGGCAGGGATGGATGGGATATTGGGAAGGAATTCCTGGCAGGGAGGCTGGGGAGGCCCTGGCACAGGGTGCCCAGAGAAGCTGTGGCTGCCCCTGGATCCCTGGAAATGTCCAAGGCCAGGTTGGACAGGTCTTGGAGCAACCTGGGATAGTGGGAGGTGTCCCTGCCCATGGCAGGGGTGGAACTGGATGGGCTTTAAGGGCCTTTCCAACCCAAGCCATTTGAGAATTTTTTAACTTTGCTTTCTGGTGGCATTTGTTTCAGCAAACCCGGGATAAGGCAGCAGGAGGGAGCCCAAGGCTGGCATGGGATGGCTCCATCCTACAGGAGTTGTTTATGGCCTTTCCATAGCACAGTCAGACCCCAAAAACCAGGAGCGGCAGCTGAATGTTAAATAAAAGATTTGACTTTTATTTAAAATAAAATGTATTTGAACATAGTCTTGATACCACGGACTATGGGAACACAACACTGGTTATTTCTCAGCATGAGGTGGGCACGGGATCCCTCCTCATTAGCATTAATGTGGGAATGGCTTAACAAACCTGGCAGTCCTGGCCCCAGGGATCAGCTACTGAGGGTGTTGTGGCACAGCTCGGGAATCCCCTTTGACTTAGATCAAAATTGACTGGACTGAAATTGTATTTTTTGTGGGTTTTTTATTCCTTGGTTTGTCCCCGTACCCCTTCTAGACATCCTACAGTTACTGCTGATCTATGCAATATCCTAGCTTGCTTGTGAGACTAGTTACAAAAACTGTACAACTTTATAAAATTTGTGGTTTTTTACATTAGTTACACAAAAACCTTTACTTCATAAACCTTTTACTTCATATCGTAATGAAAAAATTTGCATATCAGAGGCAGAACAGTGACTATGCTGGTGAATACTAAAAGTGTCATAATACAATATGGTGTACAAATAAAATTTAAAAAAAAGAGACAATATAAATGATTATCAAAAGGCAAGTTAAACAAATAAAACCAAGCTATAACAGATTAACAGAAGATCATCTTCGAGGCCACACAAAACTATCCTCAAAGTCATGTCAGGCACCTTCAGAGTCCTGGTGTAGTGTGAGAGGAGAGATGGGAGCTCTGCTCAGGAGCAGGACAACTTCAAACACGTCAAATGTACAGAATAAAAACACACAAAAAAAAAAGGAAATAAAACACTCATGCATTAAACATGATAAATAGACTTCATATAGGTTAGCCCTGGATGGCTTTACAAGAAGATGGCTTAGAGTTCTCTTCAAAAATTGGCTTTTTAAAGTCAGTTAAATCTTTATCCTGATCTGCCCATCAGAGTCTGGATCTGCGGGGTCACCATCACCCTACCCAGACACAGTCTGGTTATAGCAAATTAACAGAAGTGCTCATTAGTGCACACAGATTAACTGGTCTGGTAATGCAAAAAAAAAAAACC
>WEKY01036063.1:16140-37241 GCA_013390045.1 Picathartes gymnocephalus
AAAAAAAAAAAAAAAAAAAAAAAGATACATTTCAAGCTTACTTTATTAAGCAGCATTATCTCAAAGGACAGCTTTGGAAAGTTAAACATGAATATGGCCATGGGGGTTCCTGTGGGGCGCGGCTGGCAGGGCTCACACCCAGCCACTGGTCAGTTTGTAGAACATCTCCTCGTCCAGGCTCTCGTTCTGGTCCTTGGCCCGCGTGGACAGGAAGATGTAGCCCCCGATGAACTCGTGCACCACCTTGCAATCGACCTCGGTGCAGATGAACGACACCCGCACCTCGTCGGCGAACTCCACCGTCACCTGCAGGGGCACACGCAGAGCTCAGCCCCGCCCCAGCCTTCCCCAGGGAGCTGCTGCTTCCCTTCTCCCCCATTTTTCTGTCTGTTCAGGTGGTTTTCTAATGCCTAAGCAAAATTCTGCGGTGCCAGGGCAGGAGTGAGTCCAGAGGAGACCAAGGGCTGGAGCCCCTCTGCTCTGGAACAGGCTGGGAGAGCTGGGAATGTTCACCTGGAGAAGGGAAGGCTCCAGGGAGAGCTCAGAGCCCCTTGCAGGGCCTGAAGGGGCTCCAGGAGAGCTGGAGAGGGACTGGGGACAAGGGATGGAGGGACACGACACAGGGAATGGCTTCCCATTGCCAGAGGGCAGGGATGGATGGAATATTGGGAAGGAATTCCTGGCTGGGAGGGTGGGGAGGCCCTGGCACAGGGTGCCCAGAGAAGCTGTGGCTGCTTCTGGAACCCTGGAGATGTCCAAGGCCAGGCTGGACAGGGCTTGGAGCAACCTGAGATAGTGGAAGGTGTCCCTGCCATGGCAGGGGTTGGAATGAGCTGATCTTTAAAGTCCCTCCCAACCCAAACCATTCCGGGATTCTGTGAATGCTGATTTGGCCTTGATGATCCCTGTGAGTTCCTTCCACCTTTAAATGTTCTATGACTCTTATTCAAATATTTAGATACTGAAATACCTTTTATTGCCTTTTTTATTCTTTTCTATTTATTCATCCAACCATTAATTTATTTAAATTACCATTACCCTTTTTATTCCCTCATGACTCAGAAGCAATCACCCAACCTGTTCCCACCTCTCCATGGTGAGCACGTGGCCACATTTTTCCTGCTTCCAGAGAAGCAGGGACTGGGTACAGACCTGTTGAAGTCTGGGCTTTCTTTCCACTTTTCCCTGGTTTTCTAAGTTGAATTTTGGCCACAGAAATATTTTATGATGGCTAGAAGAGCTTGTTTGGGAGTTACTGAACAGACCATTTATTGATGCTCGTTCGCCTTTTGTCCCCCCATCACTTGACAGCTCAGCAGGAGGGATGGGGATTCCCAGCAGAGTATCCAAGCTGGATAATTGGGATATCTGGGAGTGCAACTGACTCAAAACAATGACTCCGAGGCAGAGGGGGAAGCTGAATTACTTTCCAGCAATTCTTAATGAGCTGCAAACCACAGGAGAGCAGCCCTCGCATATCCCTGGCAATTTTAATTGGGTGTTCTGCCAAAAAGGAGCCTAAAAATTTGTGTATCCAAATGTAACAGCAGGGGAAAAGCCCATCTCAGAGCCTGGGGAAGTGGCTATTTACATGAAAGTCTGAGTTGTACAGCAAATAAAGGAATTTTAGTATGGATAAGGCCCTGTATATTTGTGTTATGGGTTAGGATGGAGTTTGAGCATCAGTGCTGAGGTTTCATTTTATTTAATTGTGTGGAGTTCAGAGAATGGAGAAAATAATTCCTGGATACAGGAGAGAAAGATTCAGGGTTTTTTCTTAAGGGTCACACACAGCTCCACCAGTGCCTAAAGGGGCTCCAGGAGAGCTGGAGAGGGACTTGCGACATGGGATGGAGGGACAGGACACAGGGAATGGCTTCCCACCGCCAGAGGGCAGGGATGGATGGAATATTGGGAAGGAATTCTTGGCTGTGAGGGTGGGGAGGCCCTGGCACAGGGTGCCCAGAGAAGCTGTGGCTGCCCCTGGATCCCTGGAAGTGTCCAAGGTTGGATGGGGCTTGGAGCAACCTGGGACCGTGGAAGGTGTCCCTGCCCATGGTAGGGGGTTGGAACAAGATGAGCTTTGAAGTACTTTCCAACCCAACCCATTTGGGATTCCAGGACTCCAGGAGTGGTGCCTGTCTCTCTGACAGGAGCAGGAGGAGAGGATGGGGTGTCAGACACCATCTCACCATTTTGATCTCCCAGTTGACGTTCCACTGTTTCATGTTGCTGAAGCGCCAGGTCTTGACGGCGTCGCCGGTGCTGGCGTCCATGCGGATCAGCCGGTTGTAGGCGATGCCGATCAGCTCATCCTTCTTCCCACCCTGGAACCTGGGAGAGAGAGGCATTGATAAAAACCAGCCTGTGATGCACATAAACCCAGCAGCTGAGTTTACCTCTAAAATCATTTTTATAAATCAGTGCAGCTCACGTTTTTGATTTCAGCTGCAGAACAACTTCCCCACCCAAGGATGTGCACAAGGATGTCCTTCCTCATGGCAGGGGGTTGGAATGAGATGATCTTTGAGGTCTCTTCCAACCCAACCCAACCCAACCCAACACAATCCAACCCAATCCTACCCAACCCAACGCAACGCAACTCAACTCAACCTAACCCAACCCTACCCAACCCAGTGCAACCCAACACAATCCAACCCAACCCAATGCAACCCAATGCAACTCAACCCAACTCAACCCAATGCAACCCAACCCAACCCAACACAAGCCAACCCAACGCAATCCAACCCAACCCAACCCAACCCATTCCACAGTGATTCCAGGATATTTAACCCACTCCACTGTATCCACCAAGGAAGCTCCCTGAGCAGGGAACAGCAGCTGAGCAGGAGCTGCCCAGCCCCGCAGCCCCACCCACCTGGCGTTGAAGTGCGTGATGCCGAACTCCGGCAGCGACTGCCAGGCTTGGATAAAGCGCATCTTGGCCTCGATGAGGCTCATCTGGGCCACGTTCTGGTGAGCCTCCAGGATGCGCGCTGTGATCTGCGGGCGGCGAGACACAGCGGGGTCAGGGGACAGGGGACCTCGGTGCCACCGCCGCTGCCACGCGCACGGGAGCGGCTCCGGAGGCGCTTGGGAGCCGCCGCGGATGATCAGTAATTCCTCCCCTGAGGTTTTATTTCAGCTCCGACTGCTCAGAGCCCACAGATGATAAATGTGGAGCTTCCCATCTCCAGACACAGGAAAGCAAATATAGACTGGAGCTGTCTGGAGGCAAAAAGCCACTCATGCTCTCAGGAACTTTATGGATGTGAGCGAACAACAAGGCAAATTTCTGGTGTAGGGTTTCCAGTTTCACCCCATAAATCACTGGGGACTGTTATAAAAACCAACTAGGGCCCAAGAGTCACGGGGAGGGTGCAGGTTTTGTTAGTGCTTTCACTGCTGCTCTCTAAACCAAAGGGGTTCTAGATTAAGTTTATTTTAAGTTTATCTTAATTTTATTGTTGCTGTCACTTACCAAGTCTCTTACATAGCCTGGCTGAAGATGGCAAGGCGAAATGAAAAAAAAAGAAAAGGAGGCAGAAAGAAAAAAAAGCAATCAGAAATATGGCAACAAAGCAAAGAAAAAGTGTAAATTAACTGCAAACCAAAGTTCAAGCAAAAAAAAGAAAACAAACCAAAACAAACCACATGCACAATTCCTTAGGTGGAAAAGCAGTCAAAGGGAACGAGAGCAGGGACAAGCGAGCAGAGATTCGCCGCTCCTGCCGGCCCTGCTGGAGCACTGGAGTGATCCCAGCTGGGCCCTGGTGTTGTGGAGAGATGGTTTTGGTTCTGAAATAGTTTAGGATGGATTTCAGGAAAAGGTTTCTCCCCCAGAGGGTTCTGGGCACTGCCCAGGCTCCCCAGGGAATGGGCACTGCCCCGAGGCTGCCAAAGCTTCAGGAGTGTTAGGACAGCACTGCCAGGGATGCCCAGGGTGGGATTGTTGGGGTGTCTGTGCAGGGCCAGGAGCTGGGCTGGATGATCCTTGTGGATCCCTTCCCACTCAGGGTATTCCATGGTTCTGTGGTCCTGCTGGTGGGTGAAGGGGAGGGTGAAGCTGCCAGTTGGAGGTGAGATCATGTCCTCACTTTCCTCTCCAGGTCTCTGCACAAACTCAAGGCCACTCTGGCTGGGGAAGCTCGAGAGGAAGCTCAGGAGCTCACTCTGAGCTCAGCAGCTCCTCTTTGGGATATGTGGAGAAATATGTGGGATGCTGCTGGGGATAACAAGCAGGTGAAGGGAACATCAGCTGGGCTTCCCAGGGATTTTTCTGCCCTTGCTGGCTCTGACACCAAACCCTGGCAGGGCACCTGGGAGCTCAGGAAATCTTTATTTTGGGTCGGTTTTTGTTTATTTTTATTTAGGATTTGGTGCTTCCAAACCCAACCTGCCAACCCTACACTCCTGCACATGGAGACAAACATCACCCCAGTGGGTTTGGGGCCGGTGAGGACCCAGAGCCTCCATAAATCCACGGGCAATTCCCATTCTGGCACCTCCTGTGGGCTGCAGAACCTCCTCCTTCCCTCCTCCTCCTCCTCCTCCTTCCCTGTGCTGGGGCCATGAAGGACCCTTGCGGTCAAATTCCTGACATTCCTGCAGCCTCCATCCCTCATTCCTCCCAGCAAACATCCTCTGCTGCTCCAAGCTTTGCCTCTGGCCACCAAGAAAAATCCTAAATCCACTCCTTAGCTGATGCCTATGAGGACCCTGGTGTCCACACCACGGCCAGGTCCTGACTGGGATCATCCCCATCGTGCCCATCCCCACAATTCCATGGATTTTATTTTTATAACCAGGATACCTGCACAGCAAGCAGGTTTTCTCAGCTAATATTTTTCCAGGTGCCTCTGTTTTACCAGAAACCTAGAAAGTATTTTATATATATAAATAGATATATATATATATCTATATATATATATTAAAATAGTATATTTATGCAGCCTCTCCTCCATCCAAGTGGATATAAAGGCTTATTCAGGAGAATAATAAGAGCTATATAAAATATAACTCCACTGCCAGGAAATCATCGTGCTGTGCCAATAAAAAGTTATATTTTTCCGGCTTCTCTGACTTGCAGCCTTCTTCTGGGCTTGGAGAAATCATATCCTGCCCCAGCCAGCAGCCTGAAGGATTTAAGGCACCAAAAGGCCACGGAGCAATGCTTTCCTTATTTTTGCTGCTGTTCTGACATATAATTCTCTTTGAGAGAATCCTGCATTAATTCCCAGTGCGGAACAGTTCAGCCCTGTCAGGCAGGGATCGGATGGAGCATGGATGGAGTTCAAGCACGAGTCACAGCAACTCAAAAACGAAGCAATGTTCCAAGGACTGGCATTTGGAAGCAGTGGAAAAGCAAAGAGAGAAATATGCAAACCGTGTTACAGCCAAGTGTGGATAAAGCACTGCAAGCAACTGCAACTCCGCTGATCCCGGGGATTTCTCCATGGATTCTGGGCAGGGGAAGGGGTTTTAACCCCAGCACCGGGAAGAGATGGGGCAGCTGGGGCCAAACCATTATCAGCAGGGGCCAAACCATTCACAGAATGTGTTTAAAATAAACATAACCCAATTTCAAACGTATTTCCAATTGGAGGTTCGCCGCCACGTCCGTGCGCTTCACACAGCACACGGCAGAATCCCGGTGCTGGGCGCCCATCCCCAGGTGCTGGATCCAAACCACACCCTTCAGTGCCACCTCATTTTAGTAACCACGTGCATCCCAGTGAGTGAGGGCATCCAAAACATCCAAACCACGCCGTGTTAAACACCAGCCACCGCCAGGACGCGTGTCCAGCCCAACCGAGGCCAACAGCAGCACCTACCTGCTTGTTCTTGTACTTCTTCAGGTAGCGAGGAGAGACCAGGCACTCGGGGTTGATGTCACTGTTGATTTGCTCCGGGATCAGCTGCGGGTCTGGGTTCAAATGCTGCATTTTCAGGAAGGACAGGATGTTCTGCACTTCCATGCCGTAGGAGCTGTCGGCCATGGTCTTGCCCTTGGAGGCCAGGCGGCAGGCAGCCATCCAGCTGGCGTACTGCGTCTCCTGCTCCCCAAAACAGGGACACGGGTCCGTCACAGCCGTGGGGGGACCACCAGACCCCTCAAAAAACACCCCAGGGAGCCTTCATTCCCCTCCCAGCCCCAGCAGACTCCAACATGCACAAAGATGGGCAGAAACCCAACCAAGGTGCGGCCAAAAACCACGGGACAAAGCCAAGGCTGATTTTCTGCTCCAAACTCACAGGTGACTTGGAGCACGTTTGGAATGCTAAGATCAGACAGGTGAGTGCATTTTCTATTTGCTTTTTAAAGAACAGCACCTGAGCAGGAGCTGATGGTGGGCTAAGGGTGAAGAGGTGGCCAGTCCAAGAGATGAACTTACGTTGTCACAGCGCAGCCAAATCTCGTTCATCCCCTCTGCCACCGGAATCAGGAGTTTGATGTTGAACTTTTGACCAGAGATGTTCACATCAGGGGTAACTTCACATCCTGCAAGAAGGGAGACAGTGTTTAACAGGGATGTGAGGAACTATCATTTAAAAAGTGGCAGAGAAAGCAAAAACAGCAAAAGAAAGAGAAAAATTCCCTGACTCAAGGGTCTCCGGTGGCATCTCAGTGCTGCCAAAGGTTTGTCCCACACCTCTGATGGGATGAACACTCCCCAAAGCACAGAAAAGAACCTGTGTCAATGTCCCTTTTTCCAAGTGTCAGGAAAGTGTTGCGGGGGGAAAAGCAAGACCCGATCTGAAAGCAATGAAGACAAGGCGAACCCACAGAACTCCTGGATCCTGCCTGGAATCAGGAATGGATCTAGTGGCTGCCAAACACCCCAAAATTTTCCTGAAAGGATGAGAAAAGGTGACTGGATGTGTGTTGACTCGCCCTGAAACCCCTCTATGTTATTTATGAATTATGAGATGCCATGGAAGTGTTTCAGGCCAGGTCTCAGCCTGGATGGGGCTTGGAGCATCCAGGTTTAGTGGGAGGTGTCCCTGCCCATGGGAGCGAGGTGGAACTGGATGGGCTTTAAGGTCCCTTCCAACTCAAACCATTCAAGAATTCCACGATTTTGGCTGCTGCAGCCAGCAGTGAGGTATGAGCATCCTGCTCCTGGTGCCTGGAGAGAATTCCAAGTGCTTGTGTAAACACAGGGGGTGATGAACCCACCCAGCCACAGCAGCGCGAGCGCCGCGTCAGCGCCGCCTCCCAGATTTCTGAAAGCGCCATCACAGCACATTTGTGAAAAGCTCCCAGAAAGGTCCTGGGGGCTGGGCCTCACTCCCACAGCAGCCTGAGGTTGCCTGGGATCCCCCTGCTCCTGCCTCCACGGGGAGAAGAGATGAGGTCTCTGCAGCTCCGTGGCTGCTGGAGCAGGAATGTTTCACTTGACTTAAGGACAGGCAGCCACTGTAGGAATTTCACCTCTGGAGTGAGGCTGCTCCCAACCAGCACCGGGGAGAGGAGGAGAAATAAAGGCAGCAGAGGAAAAGCATGGTCTGTTCTTTCCAGTTTCTGCCATGGGGGTTAGTCCAATCCTTTGGATAACTGACAAAAAGGAGAAGGGTGGGTGGAAGGTTGGAACAAGGTTTGGAAACCCAAACCCAAACCCAAACTATTCCATGGCTCTCCAAGCTCTCTTCCCAAGCTATTGGGGGGCTGGCAGTGCTTCCCCATGGGATCACACACAGCCACTGTTTGTTAGTCCAAGTCTGTGCCGGGATATCAAACCCAGCCACCTCATTCCTTTAAACACCTTTACCCAACCCTGGGATGGAATTCTGAGGCGATAAAGCAGTGGGAAAACAAGATGCAGCCTATTCCTGGGAATAAAGAGCAGCTTCCCTTCCCCCACCTTGTGCTTTTCTTACCTCTCAGGTTCATCTGGTGAGCAGGAGTCCCGTTGGATTCCTCTTTGCTTTTGTAGCAGGAGATGGAGGTATCTTTGAAGGTGCACCAGTAGGGCTTGTAGCCTTTCAACGTCAGCTTCTTGGGCCTGCAGGACACGTGGAGGGACATCTCACTTGGTCTGAGCTCCTAAAACAGGCTGCTCCCCAGGAAACCTCAGAATTTCCTCAAAATTTCAAGCCTGGCAAGCTGCTGTCAGCAGCCTGGGTTATTCCCACCCCTGCCTGAGGGCTCAGTCATCCCTTCACTGCTGGCTCAAGGAGCTGAGCTCCAATTGCAAACTTGGACTCTTCAATCCCAGGGAGATAATTTGGGGCACGGCGGGGGGAGTTGGAGAACTGTGCTACAAAAACAGAGGAGTCCATGAAGTGCTGCAAAATCTGCCTCTCCAGCCACCACATGAAACTGGAACCACTCTGCTCAGCCTCTGAGGGGAAGCAGCACTTCCAAGGACTCGTCAGTCACGCACACGCCTGAGTGCACTCCTTGTTTTCTTTCGAAACACTCCACAGCACAAAAGGTTCTGTTCTTTTCTATGGAAAACATGGATACTGCTTGATCCTGCAGGAGAACTGATGGCCCTGCAAAGTGAAGCACTTGGGACCCTGAGCTCATCCCAACACAAGCCCAGGGCCTTCACAGACCTCCAAGTATCGGAATATTTTAACCTTCCCTGATTTCTAAACTTTACTCTAAGGCTGGATCTGCAGCCTCTGATGCATTTCTTGTATTTTCATCTCACTAACAGCGGCTGAGAGTAGTTTAGATTGGATATTAGGAAGAAATCCTTCCCTGTGAGGGTGGGGAGGCCCTGGTACAGGTTGTCCAGAGAAGCTGTGGCTGCCCCTGGAACTCTGGAAGTGTCCAAGGCCAGGCTGGACGGGGCTTGGGGCAGCCTGGGGTAGTGGAAGGTGTCCCTGCCCATGGCAGGGGGTGGAACTGGATGATCTTCAAGGTCCCTTCTAACCCAAAACATTCTGGAATTCTATTCTATGATTTTAGCTGGCAAGGGCAGTAACCTGGCTGGCAGGGGAGAGAGAAACTTTCCAAGTCTCTACAGCCACAGCAGGCATGTACAGGGACACATTCACAGGAGATAAATACATGGAATACACGGGGCATGCACTGCTCCCCCAGTTCTCCTCCCCAGCTGAAGTGTGACAAGAGGCACATCCAGAGCTGGAACAGCTCCAAACATTGCACCATTTACCTTGGATTTCTGGCATTAAAATACCACCTGACCCCCATTTTTAGGAGCAAATGAAATTCTGTGTTTAATCTGACACCCTCAAACCCCAACCCCAGGGTTTAGGGCTTGCACTGAGTGAGGAACCAGCAGCTTCTGGCTGCTCCATCCCCTGGCGCTCCAATTTGCAGGTAATTAGCTCCCGGAGGGGTGCCTAATTTGATTGGAAAATCAGCAGCTCAAGGGGAAGAAGGAGTTTTTTGTTTGTTTGTTTGTTTGTCTGTTCAGGGGAGGGAAGAAACACCCACTGAGGGGCTGGGCACAGCCTTGAAACTTTGCCCCAATTAAGCCAGACCACAAGCCCAGACAGAGGCAGACCTCGTTAATTCACCTCCGGGGAGGAAGAAGGAGTTTTCAGAGCAGAGTGCCAGGTTCTGGCTCCAGAACCAAACAATTCATAAAATAAAGCTTGTTCCAGAGCTACTTCACTGTCTGCAGCTCTTTTTCCCCTCCTCTATCCTACAGCTCTGCTGTGAAATCCCATCAGTGTTTCCAGCTTCCAGAACTTTCACTGCAGCAGGCAATAAATTGCAAAAGATGCTCGTGGCTGCCAAAAATGTTCCTCCAAGTCCAGACACTGCCATTCCCGGTTTCCATGAACCATCAACCGAGTCAAAGCAAGCTAAAAAAACCCCCCTAAATCCTGAGCAAGCTGGGAGAGGGGCAGAGTCAGCTTAACCTGCTCCTTTTGGCATGGAGAGACCGGGATCCTGGCTGGATAGAATTCCTCCAGCCTCCTGCAGACCAGGAGAAGTCTTTGAGGGAGGTTTTTAGGTTTCACTCCTCATTATTTTAGGATGGTTTTTTCTCTCCTGGGCATTAAATGTGTTAAAGAAACATCCCAGCACACGCTGCTGGCTATGGGATGCACCAGAGCAGGAAAACACTTTGAATTTTGTATTTAAGAACCAATCAACTTCAGTATCGAATATTTTTCAACATCTTAAGGCCAGGAGCTAAAAAAAAAAAAGGATATTAAGAGGCAGGACCATTAATTATTCACAGCCATTACCAGTTCCACAAGCAGCTCTTCCCATCAGCACTTACTTGAAGACTTTAATGTAGTCAGCGAGCTCTGGGATGGAAGTGATGTCACCCTGGAAATCAAATATTATCCCATTCATTCAGAGCAGTGGGATCAGGAAACAGGAGGGAAGGGATGTGGTGCAGGGCAAGGAGCTGGGAGCACCATCAGGGCTTAGGGGTTGTGAAACTGCTCCTGAGAAAGCCCTGAGCACTTCCCAGGAGAAAGGAGCAGTGAAAAATCCAGGGCCCAGCTCTGCTGCTTGGAAAGCAGAGGACAAGGCTGGATTTTCCTTTGAGGAATTCCTGCTGCTGCTGGAGCCAATTCCCAGCCACAGGGTCACCGGCGGTCACAGCAGCTCGAGTTCACACGGGGAATTTTCTCCTCCCTCCTGTTATTCCTGATGCTCCAAACAAAAGGGGAAGAGGCACCTCTGCAGAGAACTGACTGGGAAAGGGATTTCTAAGTCTAGAAAGACTTTCCCGCCCCCACCCCACAAAATGTTTAAATATTGAGTTTAAATTCCCTTTTTTTGCATGAGGGTGGCCCTTGCAATTCTCAGGAGCTGGAAGTTAAAAAATTTTCGATGGACAGGGTGAGGGAGGATTGCTCCAGGAGCTTCCAGTAGCAGGACAGTTTCGTTTCAGTCTGCAATGAGAAACTGTTTACAGATACCACAGGGAAAAAAATGCAGAATCTAAACAAACAATCCAGTAATTGCCCATTATCCGTATTCAATTACTCGAATGCATCTGGAAATGGCTCCTGCTACAAAGCCCCACGGAAAGGGATGGGTTTTTTTTGGATGAATCACTGTCCTCTTCACTCCTATCTGGCAGGGACTGCTCCTCAGCGATGTGTTTCAAATCTGGTTTTGCAAAAGGAATTAGAAAATATGTCTTGGTGATAAAAATTTGTTGTTATTTCTGGTTTATATTGCAAAGTTCTGCTGTTGTTAATGCCAATAAAGCATCTAAGGATGGATGTAGCTTCAAAAAGACCCATCATAAACACTTAAAAAATTATATGAAGTGTAAAAGTGGAAAATTTCGGAGGTTTTAGGGTTGGAAAGAGATGGTTTAAATGTGCAAAATGCCTAGAAAAGCTGTGCTGGGCCAAGGCTGACAGGACTGAGTCCTTTAAATGCACTTTAATTTTCAGACTTTATATTTTTAAAGGTGGAAAACCAGTGTTAAAACAGCATATCAAGAAAAAAAACACCCCAAATGCTCTGAAATATAGACCTAGGCTAAAATCCAGTCTAATAAAAACAGAGTTTCATAAGCCTAGATTAGTTCTGAAAATCCAGCAGCTGCTTTAGGTGCTGTAAAATGTGAATTAGAAACAGTGGAAGAGGAACCTCAACGTGGAAAACTCAGTATTTGGGAAAGTCAGTAGTGAGGATAAAAATCAGCTTAATTTCCATTTAGTTTTCCATTATTTCATCAGGAGGGTGGCTTGGGGCAGGGGGGGATCAGTAAGTTCCTGGCTCCTCCAAGACTTTTCCAGGTGCTGTCCACGATTCCCTCTTTCCAGAACTATCTCTTGGTATGTAAGTCCCTGTATTTTAAATATATATTTAAAGAAAATAATAAATAAGAATATTATTTATATATTAACATATAATTCTATGTTATTATTTATATATTAATATATACTTACATATTAATATTATTATATATATTAATATATATCAATATAATAATATTAGTATTATTGTATTATTATAAGAATATAATAAATGTATATTTAAAGAAAATATTACTGGGGTATGGACAACTTTCTCATCAGAATTAGGAAAAAAAAAAAAAAAAGGAAATAAAAGAGGTTGGATGGCTGGAAAAATTCCCTGCAACCCTCACCAGGATTGTTGACGTCTTGCCACCTTCCAGGGTGATTTCCAAGTCCGAGAGCGCAGCGTCCACCTCGTCCACGTCCTTGTCACTGTGGTTCAGGTGGTTTTCCGAGGACATGATGGACAGCTTGTTGATGTGGTACTGGAAGGCAAGGCCAGGGTCACACCTGGGTGCTCCTGTGAGCCCAGGATCCCATGGATCATCATGACACAGCCCCTGCTCTT
Organism: Picathartes gymnocephalus; assembly: GCA_013390045.1. Classification (NCBI taxonomy): domain Eukaryota; kingdom Metazoa; phylum Chordata; class Aves; order Passeriformes; family Picathartidae; genus Picathartes; species Picathartes gymnocephalus. The sequence goes on from WEKY01036063.1 coordinate 28,409, forward strand.
GGGAAGTGGAGTGGGAAACCGGGAGCAGAGGGCAGCAAACACCGGGAGTGCTTGCTGGCCAGGAATGACCATCTTGGATGTTTCCAGTCCAAGGAGTCTCCAGGCATTGATCCCTCAAGGACATCTCTGGACCCTGCAGGGCAGAGCTGCTCCTTCCACTGGGCTGAGCTTGGAAGGGACCTCTGGAGGTCACCTGGTCCCACTCCCTGCCCCAGCAGGGCCACCTGCAGCTGCTGTCCAGGGCCACGTCCAGCTGGCTCTGCAGTAACTCCAGGGATGGAGACTCCACAGCCTCTCTGGGCAAACTATCCCAGTGCTCAGTCACCCTCCTGGCACAAAAATGTTTCCTGATGTGCAGAGGGACCCTCCCATGTTCCAGGCCGTGTCCATGGCCTCTGCTCCTGCCACTGGGCACCTCTGTCCACCCCCTTTCCTGCCCCCCACCAGGTGTTTATGGACATTTCTAAGATCCCCCATCCCTGGAAGTGTCCAAGGCCAGGCTGGATGAGACTGGAGCAACCTGGGATAGTGGAAGTGTCCCTGGTCATGGAAGGGGATGGAACAAGATGACATTTAAAGCCCATTCCAACCCAAACCATGGTAGGATTCGACGTCTTTGCATCTGTTTTCACCCCAGAAAACCAAAACATCCATAAAATCTCACAGGAAGAACCGTGCTCAACCCACTCTGGAGCACTTGGATGTAAACTCAGTCATTTTGTTTCTGCTTTCCTCTCTTTTTTCCTGGGAGGGGCCCTTGGAACAGGCAGCCCTGCTCCTGAGGGGGATATTTCCGCATCCTACAGCTCCAAGGTGTGCCAGACCACACGGAACAAATGCCTGCCATTCTTCTCATGGAAGTCAATAGCAGGTGGAGCATTCATGCCCAATCACACTGAGTATTTAATAAACCAGAAAAATAAATAGTTCTGGGAAAGCCACAGATTATCCCCAGCTGGTTTGGGGGCAGAGAGCCAGAAAGGCACAGTTCAGTAACCCCGTGTTTGTATGGGATGGGTTAAGAAGGACAAAACCAGAAGTTAAGATAGATATAAACATGTTTGGTAAAAGCAAGTCAAGCTCTTTTTCATGAGGGATAATCAGTGGCAAATATTTAAATTACCTCATAAACTCAAGTGAGGATCTGGAGATGGGAAATGATCCAGCTTCTACCAGCATGAGAAGGCCAAGCTCCCACCAGAGACAAGGTGAGGCTTAAAACACGATGTTAAACTGAAGGAGGGGAGGTTTAGATGGGAGAGAGGGAAGAAATTCTTGGCTGTGAGGGTGGTGAGGCCCTGGCACAGGGTGCCCAAAGAAGCTGTGGTTGCCCCATCCTTGGAAGTGTCCAAAACCAGGTTCAAGCAACCTGGGATAGTGGAAAGGGGTTGGAACTGGATGGGCTTTGAGGTCCTTTCCAACCCAAACCACTCCAGCATTCCGTAATTGAGTTTATCAGATTAATCAGCAGAGAAGTCTGCAAAGAAAATCAAGTCTAACCCAAGCCAGGAGCATCTGGGGCTGCCTCTCACCTGCAGTGCTGCAAACATCATCATCTCCTCCTCCGTGCACTCGATCTCCTCCAGCAGGATTGCCCACTTGGACTGCTCGTACAGCTGGTTGATCCTGATCGCGTCGTACTGCGGCACAGAAACACGGAATGCTCGGAAAACCAGGAGCCCAACTCAACACAAACCACCCCATCCACTGGAAGCTGTCCCTGCCCATGGCAGGGCGTTGGAATGAGCTGGTCTTTAAGGCCCATTCCAACCCAAACTATTCTGGGATTCTGTGATCTCTCATCTCAATACAACAGTTCGACCTGAGACTGAAAATCCTCTGCCACTGACAAGGAGTGGCTTTAAGAATTCGTAAAGCACCTCTAGCAACACCTAAAAACCCTGGTGTGTAGGAGCACAAATCCTGGGTTTGATGCCTGCACAACCAATTTTCAAACTTCCACGTTTTTTGGGAGATTTACCAACACAACAGCAAGTCAGAGATCCAGGCTTCCTTCACTCCTAAGGATGGAAATTTCAAAATGCAAGTGGAACAAGGAGCTCGGTACCTTTGGATTCAGGTCAAAAAAGCTGTAGTACTTGAACCGGAGTAGCAAAGCCTCATTTTCTTTCACCTCCTGCTCCATCAGGGATCGGGACGAGTCCAGCCACCTGTGAACGGCCAACACGGGGTAACACACACGGAACGCTCCGGCGGAGTCGCCACGGCGCTTTTGAGAACACAATGAAAAACCAGCCAAAAAAAATACCCCAAATCCTCATCTCCTGAACTCACCCTTGGTTGATTTTGGCCTTATCGAGCAGCGTCTGGGGCTTGTACATTTTGGCTAAGGACTCCGGGGAGGTGACGGGCTGGCTCACGGCCAGGATTCCCGGGTTGCCCTCGGACAGGGCGCTGTCGCCGAACCAGGCGGACGTGGGGGACAGGGGGCTGCCGTCATGGGCGTCGTAGGTCGGCGTCATCGTTTTGCTATAGAGTCCTGGGCTTGAATAGATATTTCCTACCAGCGAGGGGAATAAAAGCCAGGAATTAGCCTCGGGCCGAGCCTCCTGGCCACGCCGGCTCCACACAAACACAAGAGCTGGCAGATGGAAAACCTTCCCTTTTTATCTTTCCACAATGGGAAAACGCTGTGCTGCTTGTTCTCCCATGAAAACCTGTCCCTCTCCTCTCTCTCGGCTCTTCTCCAAGAGCAAAACTGATGGAAAACTCATTCCAGCCCAAATGATGGGAGAAGACTCAGGTCTCCCAGGTCGGGAAGCTCCTGCCCCCTGAGTTTCTGTGGCACCTGGGACATCAGTGGCCCCCGACTTACCGGTATTACCTGTTGCTTAAAGATTTTGGAAGTCAAAAGTTTTAGAGGAGCAGGAAAATAAACTAAGGGTGCAGCCAAAGAGACCAGAGGCAGAGGGCAAAAGTCCTATTGAGGTGGAGCTCACCTTTGACGGGGCCGATGTAAAGAATATCGGTGCCTATAGAGAGGGAAAGAAAGGAGGGAAGTGAGAAGGCGAGAGAAAGTCACCCGGAGAGAAGGAGAAGGACAGAAGCCAAAAATGGGCATTTTTGGAAGGAGGCAGAACAGCACAGGTGAGGTTGAACCACCCTAATGGAGCGTTTGCAGCAGCGCTGGTGGCAGCAAAGCAACTGAAGTGACCTCCCGTTATTTTATTCACATTACGAGGACAGCCGGGCATGGAAATGTGGCATTCCCAGATGGAAAAGCTTGCTGGGGTGGCCACACAAATTCAAGATTAATGTGCTGAGCGAGTGGTGCCATGTGGTGCCAAACTGATCCCAAAGCACACGTTACTCCCCAGGCCTTTCAAAGCTTCACAGCTCGTACCGACTCAAAGCAGACAAAAAAACACCCAAACATTTAAAAAATTTTAATTTGAAGAGAAAAAACCCAAATCCAGCTCAGTATTTCATTGCTCAAAATAGCTGAGAGCTTAACAGAGAGGTTGTGGCTACCCCAGGGCTTTCCTAGGAAGTGTTCCAAGAGAGTTTGGATGGGGCTTGGACAACCTGGTCTCTGCAAGGTGTCCCTGCCCATGGAAGGGGGTGGAACAAGAAGTGCTTTAAGTCCCTTTTAAGTCCCTTCCATCCCAAACCATCCAATGAAACAGCCCCTCATCATCTCACAGAAACACTGAATATTAATGTAAAATCCAGATTTTCAGAATAAGGGAGGATCAACCACCATATCCTAATACCAGGAATTCCACTGCGTGCACACATCGGGAAGGAACTCCCTCAGCATCACCTGCTGGGCACAAATCTGCCCACCAGTGCCAGAAGGTCCAATACCACACCAGGTTTTTGAGAAAGGGCTGTGTCCTTCCCAAATCATGAGCCTGCAATCCCATGCACCCAAACTCTCCTCCCAGAGCTCTGCTGAGGGTGTTGAAGATGGTGACAGAGTTGAGATGCCACAAAAAATGTCTTTTGTGCCACTCCTGCTGCTGCCCCAAACCACCACCTTGGGCCACACTCCAGCTCCTTGCTCCAAACCATCCCTCCACCCTCATTGCCAAGGAATGACAGAAAGCTGAGCTAGACTGGAAAAGTCCAAGACTAAACCAATGGAAAAACCTTTCCAAACCCTCATTTTTCATGATGGGCATCTCAAGGAGCAGGAAGAACGGTGTGAATCAACAGCATCAATGTTGGTGACAGCCAACATCATGGCTAGGAAAAATAATTACAAATCTGATGCTAAACTGCCTGGCAGGGTGGAAAATATAAGAGAAAACCATCAAACAAGGATGCCTTTAATGCTCCTGCTTGTTTTGCTGACATCTCAGTCTGGATGAATCATCTGGGGACCTGTAAGCACTGTAGGTACCAAGACAGCTGCAGCAAACCAGGCATGAGCAAAAAAGCAGCAGGAATGGTCAAGGGATGGAAAAATCCACCTTCATTTGCAAGGAAAAGGCCAGGGATGATTTCCAGGTACTTAGACCAGGCACTTGCACTTTGGGAGCTGGGACTCCACGATTCTGAGGGTCCCTTCCAGCTTGAGCTATCCTGTGATTCTGTGATTATAAAAGCAGCAGAAAGGTGCTCTCCCCATGGATTGTTACAGCACTGGAGCAGAAAACTCCAACAAAAACCATCCATAACCCCCCATCACTTCCATAAACTGCTTCCCAAAAGAGCTCTTCCCTCCTCCCCATCCACCATCGCTGCTGCCCTCAGCCTTCACATGGCTGAAGCACACAGGGCTAAGCATCAACTGGACCAACAAAAGAAAATCCCACATTTTGCCCCAAACTGGGCAAGTTTTTCCATGAATATCCCCCACATTCCTTGACTGAGTGTCTGCTCCATCAGAGCAAAGCTTCCCCTGCACTGTTCTCCTCATCACTTTCTCCAAACACCTGAAACATCTCAAAAAGAAGCTTCCCTTAAAAGATTTGCTCCAGGCAGGCAGTGCCATGGAAAGTTCCAGCAGAAACAGCTACAAATTTGGCTAATTTATATAAACAAGTGACTACTTCTAATGGAAAGTGTTGGGCAACACATCCTGTGGGTGTATTGACAATTCTGCCCACTGGGATTTAAACAGTTTAACTGCCAGGTTTGGGGTGCTCAGTGACAAAACACACAAAATCCATCTACACACATTGAGATCAGCAGCTCCTGAATTATTAATTAGTTTTCCAGAAGCTTTCAGCACACAAACTGATGTTGGAACAACACTCAAAATGATTTATTCAGATGAAACCCACGACTTTTATCGAATGGCACCTGAACAGGCAGGAATTCAACCTGCTGCGAGTGATTTCATTCACGAGGAGAGCAAAACCAGCCAAGTGACTCACTGGAACAGCCATAAATAATTAAAATAAACCCCAGCTTTTGCATACATTTCCCCCAGAGCAGGCCAAATCTTTCCTATTAATCTAACAGAGATGCTCTCTGTGAACACTGGCTGTTGGAAAGGCTTAGAATGGACTTTCAAGATGAAAACGCCAAATGGAAATGAAAATTGACTGGAGTCTTGCCCAAACTCTCTGAGCCAGGAGTGGGAGAGGACAAGCTCAGAAGAATTTTTTAGTAGTTGAGAGAAGAAAGAGCAGGATCACAGCAAAAGGAGGATTATTTTTCCTTGTTCCAGACCTGTGGTGCACATCACCCTGCACAGCCAAAACCTTCCTTTCTGCAAGCCCTGTGCCACAACTGGCATTAACCACACTCTGTGACCTTCCCTTCAGTTGATTTAACATCAATTAATACAACTTTACTGAATTCCAAGGTAGTTTTTTTAATTAAATCTGCCCTGCTGCCTTTGGATTGCTGGATTTAAACCCAAGAGCTTTGGCAGCCAGACATGTCTCTCCTGCTCACCATCGCAGCTTTCTCCACAAATCCATTTGGGATAAAGTGCTCCAAAATTATGGTTTCAACTCCTGCCATTTGCCTTCAGACACCAGACTTCCAGCAGCCATGGAAAAAAGCTGAAAAATCCCTCTGCCTGCAAACACCTGCATCAATTTGCTGCCTGTAGTAACTCCATCCATGTTACTCCATCAGAAATTCTCTTCCCAATCCTGCTCTGGATCTGGAATCCAGACTGGCCAACTACTCCCCAGCAATAAAAGGATTTCTTTAGCATCACAATCCACAGCTACACCCTTCATGTAAGGCAACACTAAAGCAGTAAAATAATGATAAAACACTGGTCTTTCTGGGCTGTAAATACGGAGTAGAACAGTGGCACTGCCTAAACCACACGAGGAATGCGACATGAGGAATGATTTTCCATTTAACTCCTTTCTTAACGTGGTCAGAAACGCTCTCAGCAACACCATCTGAGTGTTCAAGCGGCCACACTTGGGCTCTGGTTTGTTCTGGGAAGCCTGGGGGGTGCTCTGCTCCCGGGAATGCGTGACAGCTCCAGCTCCAGACATGCATCCGTGTGACCGAGTGCTGCAGCCCGCCAGGATTTGTGCCATGGATTTGGGGTCTGTTTCTTGCACAGACCTTAAAAAATTCAGTCAGCCCCACATTGCTGTGCCAGTTTTTCCCCCACTCCCATTTTTTTTCCCCAGCTCACCAGACCCCGGTGTGATCAGCGGCCCCTCCAGCTCGAAGGTGTCGTCTTCACATTGATCATCCAACTTCTTCTTTTTTTTCTTTGATGGATCTCTGGGTTTCCTCAAAAGGGAGAGTTCTTCTGGATGCCTGATGTCTGGGGGAGAAAACGAACCACTTTTACAATGGCAGGATGGGAAAAAAGGACAAAAAGGGAGAAAAAAAGAATATCCTTCCATTAGGAACAACATCCAGCAATATCCAGTATCTCCCTTGGATGAATTTCCTGCTCTGCAATGGTTAAAAATCAAGCTGAGAACATTTTCACTGTCCTTGGCTGGAAAGGTAACACAATATTTGGATAAAATGTGAGATTTCCCAGGAACAGCCACTCAAATGTAAATGTAAGCACTGGGAGATCTTGTGACAGAGCCTAGTAACACCTTCATACATTAAATATAAATAATAAAAATAATAAACCCCCACATTGATAATATACAATTATAAATAATACATAATATAATACACAATAATAAATAAATGATATAATGAAATAGAAATAATAGAAATAAATAGAAATAGAAAAAAATCAGCACGCAAACCCCTACTTAGCTGTGTAGGTAACAGGCCAGATCCTCTCACTTCCATCCAAGAGTTAAGCCATTTATTTACACATCAGAATGGAAAGTTTAAAGCCTATAATTTATCCACTTTTTAAAGAGATTTTGGCCAAAGTGTTTCTTTCTCACAGCAAATCTCTCCCATTTTTACATGTAAAACCCATTTAAAATGAGGAGCATCCCACTGTGTTTGTGTTTTAAGCCATGGGGATACGGGGAGCAAGGAAAAAGGGAATTTTCATTTCCCACCAAGGCAGTACTTTGGATCTGCTGCAAGTGGGAAGGAGTTTCCTGGGAAAGCAGAGCCCGCTGTCCATCGTAGCACTGAAACCACTGAGGGACTGGAGCAGGACCAAGAGTCCCTGTGCTTGGTCAATGTGTGGGAGCTGACCTGGAAAAGGATTCACCTGGGCATGGAGCCATCCAGCTGCAGTGGTGAAAGGCTCCAAAAAGCTGGGAGAGCTATGAAATAAAGCTTGAATCGGGAAGACAGGATGAGAGAGCTGGGGGGGCTCACCTGGAGCAGAGAAGGCTCCAGGGAGAGATCAGAGGCTCTTGCAGGGCCTAAAGGGGCTCCAGGAGCGCTGGAGAGGGACTGGGGACAAGGGATGGAGGGACAGGACACAGGGAATGACTTCCCACTGCCAGAGGACAGGGATGGATGGGATATTGGGAATTGGGAATTCCTGGCTGGGAGGGTGGGGAGGCCCTGGAATAGAATTCCCAGAGAAACTGTGGCTGCCCCTGGATCCCTGGAAGTGTCCAAGGTCAGGTTGGAGAGGGCTTGGATCAACCTGGGATAGTGGGAGGTGTCCCTGCCCATGGAAAGGGTGGAATAAGATGGGATTTAAGGTCCCTTCCAACCCAAACCATTCTGTGATTCTCTGATTATTCCGTGGAGCCCACGGGACATGACTGAGCCCGGAAGGAGTTCTGGAATCTCCTCTGCAGCTGCCTGTCCATGCTGAAGCTCCTGTGTTGTTTCTTGCTCTTTGTTTTTTGCACCTATCACCCCAGAATTCTCAGCTGCAAAGCTTTCCCTATGGAAATGCCCTGGTGCCATCCCCACTGCAGGAGAGATCAGGAGACAGGAGCTGGCTGCAGCCAGGCTGGGTTTCCCCACCCCAGGAATGCTGAAGGACACAATCAGTCATTATCCCAGCGAGGAGAAGGGGCAGGGCTGGGATCTCACCACGTGCTGGAAGCTGTGGGAGCTCCCTGAGCACTCCCAGGCATGGGATTACAATTAACACTGGAATTTGGTCCCCTGCACGTGCCCGGAGCAGGACACACCCCCACACTGCCCACCCACACCGGCATCTCCCCATCCTGCAAACAAGCTGGGAAATATCACACTGGCAACTCGCCCCATCCCCGTGGCTTTCAGGGATGGATCCCACTAATCCTGGCATTCCCAGATCCAGAGGCTGGGCACTTCTGGATGTAACCACCTTTTATATCATAGGTGTCCCATCCCAAACCATTATCTAGCTTTACTTTATGTTTTATTTATACTCTTGTAGTTATTTACTTACACACGAAATTTATTTATATATATAAATATTGTATATGTGTTTTTATATATTTATTTTTAGAAAGCGTAATTTATTTTGAGCTTTATTTTTATTTATATATTTATTTATTTCAGTCATACC
>WEKY01036065.1:0-15066 GCA_013390045.1 Picathartes gymnocephalus
GCTTCATGCCATTTCCTCAAGCCCTGTCGCTGCTCATGAAAGTGAGCTCATGGGTAAGAACATAACGTACAGCACTTGTAATATTAGCAGACGGAGGTTTGTTTTTACCAGCTGTCTTTTCCAGGTCCCTTAAAAGTAATTCATGATCCATACACTTGAGACAGAAGTTGAAAACAACTGGTCTCTAATTCCCATAAAATTTCTTATGTTTGATTTTTTCCCTGTATTCTTAGCCAGTAACTATTCTACCACAAATCCCAAGAACTTATAGCTTTTCTCTGGAGTTACTGGTGATGTTCAACACAAATTTGTTCTGTTGTGGCTCGAGCTCACAGTCTGCACTTGAATTCGTAGCTTATGGATAGATATTACAATTAACAGAGTAGTTAATTCATAGAGTCAGCTCTTCTCGGCCTTTCCCAAGGATGTAGAGAAAGGAATTCTTCCTCTTAGAGATTTTTCATTTGGCCCTAGGCTCTAACTTTCATTAGCTTTTTAGCTTAGGAATAATTATCATTACTTAAAACAACACTGATGCAGTTAATGGAGTTTTTGCAAATTTTTGGGGGGTTTTTTGGGTTTTTTTTCTTATTGCTGATGTGGGATCTAAATAATTCTATATGAAAACAACAAGGAGTGTATACACTGAAAACTATGGAGTAACTTTTGTGACCTCCCTGTAAGAGTGCTCTTGCTCCATTCTGCATAATACCAGTGCAATTTTTGGGTAGTCTCAGTGTTAAGGCGTTGGGGTGTTTAAATTAAAAGGAAAAACCAGGTGCTCAACTGTAACAGTTCTCATGTGTTCTGCTGTGTATTTTTCAGGGTCAAACATCTGACTGAAAAAAGCATATTCTTCACAGCATTGTGAAAATATGCCACATATGACAGTAATTGTTACTATCTACACATGGTCATTCTAACTTGCTGTTCTTGAGAATATGTTTATTTTCACACATTCAAGTTAATATCATGCAGTGAAATGGCATTTGTTCAGTCTTCAGACAAAGAATCTCAAAGTTTAAAAAAATGTTTTAGTAGTCACACTATCCTGTTAGCACAGTAATCTTAATATTTGGAAATTGAGAAGTTACCTTTATTATTAGACTCATTTGGAAAATATTCACTTCCTGAAAGATATACTACATAAAGTCTTGCTATGCTACTTAATATCTGCAATATTGAGAAAGAATGTTATGTAACTTCAGTTTAATCTTTAACATACTAGTTGTACGGGGCTCTAATTCAGCAAGCATGGGTAAAATTTTAAATTGAAAGAAAACATCTTATTTTTATTTTCTTTGGATTGTCATCTGGGAGCACTCATTTCCCTACTGAATTTTAAAGTGCCAGATCTTTTTTCAGGATTAGAAAAGATCCACTTTCTGGATTTTAAAAGATTTATTTATTTTAAACTTGTGATACAATTAAAACATTGATAGGAATCGAGTTTGGAGCCTTCGGAGAGGAGAGGGTTTTTGAGGGACTGTATAGAAATAGTGTGTCTTGCTGAAAGGGTAGAAAAATAAATTGGTGGCCTCAGAACTGCAGTCATCAGAGGACCATGTTCCTTTCTGTGATAGATATTGAACTGTTGCTGGTCAAACTGTTTGGATATTGAGGTTGATATTTTGCCCACAAAAGTTCCCATAAAAACACTAAACGGCCCTGAGGACAAAAATTATTTTGTTAAATGTAGTGATGGCGATCAAAATGTCAGAAAATTTACTTTGAAAAAGGGATTTTGGTAAATTCAATTAATCAAATTTCTGAATTTGGAGATATGGTGTCAGGAAGCCCATTCTTGATCCTTTTTGATGTTGATCAACAAATCTGTGTTATAAATGACTGCAGTTCAAAGCTCTCATACACTGTGTAATATCTACAAGCCTACTACTGGAACGGGCTGCCAGGGAGGTGGTGGAGTCCCTGGAGGTGTTTAAAGAAAGACTGGATGTGGCACTTAGTGCCCTGGCCTAGTTGATAAGGTGGTATTAGGTCATAGGTTGGATTTGATGATGTCCAAGGTCTTTTCCAACCTAGCTTGTTCTATGTTTCTGTGATTCTGTTGAAGATTTACCCTCTCTGTTGTCCCTTAGCAGTGCTGAAGCAAGGCCATCTCAGAGGTTATTCAATATTGTCACTTTCCCATTTGTGACTGTAACAGTCTCCTCCTCACATTCCTTGTATAATCTAAGTTAACTTGGATAATTTCTTGCATCATAAATTAAATAGGGCCATACAGTTATGACTTTTATTTTTATTTGTCTTTACATTGAATAAAGATTTAATTGTTTCAAAGAAAACTGCAGCCTGATATAGGGAAAAGTTTGGGGCTGGGATTTTTTTGTCTAAAAGCAACCACTGAGATACCGTTTTTTTTTTCCTTTCAGACTTTGGAAAATTAATGTGATGGGACAGGAAGCAGAATCAAAGTTGAAGCTGGAGTCTTGATCAATGAAGAGTTGGAGCAGATACATTTCAAACATAGAAAAGGACAGCTGAAGAGTAAGAAGAGTAAGAGCAGTGCATTTAATTTTAGGAGGAAAACAGTACCAGAATTTTTAGATCTAGCTAAGTAAGAAAAAAGACTGGTCTTGAAGTTTAGCATTGTGTAACAATCAGAGGAGAGCTTTTCTGTAACCAAGCTGAACTAATGTCCTTCCTTCTTGTGTCCTGTTTATCTTCAGCTGTGGCTGAAGTTGCCCTGATTCATGACAGCTGGTTCAGCATTTTCTAGCTTGTGATCACAGCTGGTTTGAGTTAACTGATTTTGAACTAAAAAGGGGAACAGTAGTAGTAGAAGAAAGGAAGACTATTATGCAGGGTAGGAGTGTATGTTGGGAAGGATCAGTAGATATTACAGGGGTTTGAATGTTGAAAAAGAGTAATGACATGGCTCAGAAAGGTGTGCTTCTCTACAATCGTACTTGTACTGTTCTATTCACGAGTTAAGAACAAGAAATGGAGCTTTTTCAAGCCCTATTAAGATACAAGGAGGATGGGAGCAGTCCCTTCTGGTGACAGGAACAAGAGTGAAAAAAGGGACCCTTTTTTCTGTCTTTGTAGAGGCTCTTCCCTTACAGACCTGCTGGTTCTCAGGGTATTACTCATTTTTACTTGCTAGGTTATGAGTTGAAAAGTGAATTTTGGGGTTTTTTTTGGACAAAGAGTTCAGTCACTGGACGTTGTGGTCAAACAGTTGTTCCAAGTGAGTCATGAGACACACATGTATTTTAGTTCTTGCTGTTCCATGTGGAGTTCTGCCATGTACAAAAGCAAAGGCCTCAGAATGGCATGCTTGGGTTCGCTGTTGGTCTGAGGTGGGAATGGGTATTTTTGGCTTCCTACCCAATGAGTGCAAATGCCAGTTGTTAGTACAACTTCTCTGTTGAATTAAGAACAGCTATTCTAGTTAGGCTCTTAAAAGGGAATTTGAGTAGTATTTAGCATATGGATATGCCAGAATGAACATACATTGTGGACTCTGGAACTATCACCTGACATGCTAATGAAATACCTCTTCTTGAACAAAACAAAGACATGAAGTTGTTGTTGTTTTGAATCAACTGCAGTTCTTTCAGACAGCTCAGTAACACTTGAGACCTGACAGGCAAAATCCAACAAATTTGAACCGGGCACCTTTTCATTTAGAGCTGCCTTACTAGAATGTGCTTAAGAGTATTTTAATCTTTGACATATGTTTTTGCTGATGTCAGGTTATCTTGCAGAATGGTAATTTAATGAAACTTTTTAATATGGATAAAGTGGTTTGCATTTTCTTCCACGTTTTCTGGTGGGCTGATGTTGAGAAGTTGTTGAGCAAATGTGTCCTGTTTAGATGCCATGCTTTAACTTCTTCGCTACAAAGCAAAAGACCAAATAAGTTGATAGGCAGATGGTCATGTTTTGACCCCAAGAGAACAGAACAAAAGCTTAAGAAAATGTAGTCATTGTTGTCTGTATGCTCCTGGAGCTTGCCACCTGAAGAGTATGAGTGAGCACTTCCAAGAAGGTTGAGATTGAGAAGCTTGCTGCCAGTCCTAAGGAATTCAGAGTATAACGAACTGATTTCACATCTCTGCTGCAGGGTATACAAAACTGCCCCCACTTTATAAACAAAGTGAAAACTAGATCAAGATTTGCACAAGGCTGTGGTGTCGTTAAATTATTTCACCCAGTTCCCTGTTACAGTCAGTAGAATTTGTCTACTGTATTGTGGTTTGAAGCATTTCTGTTGTTTAAAAGATTTACCTCTCCTAAGTCTCCTTAGGCTTCTCCCCAGTTGCAAGATCATTAACTGAAACATTCTAAGAAATAATCCAGTTCTGGCTCCTATTTTCAGTGTTAAGTTATGGAAAAAAAAGAATTTGTGTATTGACTATTTACTGTGTATGCACAGAGAGGCACTCATGTTGCCTGTGACTTCCCAAAATGCTGAAAATTAACATACAGTTGAAATGACATGATTCTGTGTTATCAAATAATTTGACTTACTAATAAGATCCTTTGCTTTAGTGAAGAACTCTCCTTTTTTACAGCTTTGCTCATACTATTTGAGAGAGAATGTGCATCAGCACAGTAATACAAACACAGGGGTTGAAATGGAACTTACTCCATAGGAAATTACTACAACTGAGGTGGAAGACAGGTCAGTCATTTAAGAAAAACACAGTTATGGGCTGTGTACAAATCAAAACTTTCTTCATCAGTTGCATTTCAACTCCTGTCTGGCACGGTTACTAATCTTGTTACCAAGAAACACTATGACTGGATGAATATTATCCTAGAGTTTGCATAAAATCAAAGAAACTAAGTCGTTAGTTAAAACTTCTGCTTATTATATGCAGTGAGGCAGGTAGCTGGCTTCAGGTACTTTGGTTGTTTTTTTTAGTAGGTCTGAACTTTTGTCATGGTTACCTTTTATTGGAACACAATTTGGGGTTGTACAGCACATAGTGTGTTAATGCTTTCTTTTTATTTTTAGTATGCTAGAACTATCTGTTCCACCCTACAGCATGAGCTGGCTTTCCTTGGTCACATTCCTTGCAGTTCATCTGCCTATAAATGTTTTTAGAGTACATTGAATGATGATGCTAAGATACTGTTGTGATAAGTCATTTACAATAAAAATCAAACATAAAATTTTGTGGTGTGTTTGGCCCAAACACAATCCACTACTACTGCAAAATCAAGTAGCCTCAATTTTTAATAAAAATCTTATTTGGAAGCTTTTAATCTAAAACCAGCATTTGTGACAGTTGTTGAGAGAGTCTTTGCGAGAAAAGCTTAATTCTTTTTTTTTTTTTTCTGGTAGAATGACTTGTGTTTTGTGGAAAGCAAAGAGTAAAATTTTATTTGTGATTAGGGCAGGCAGAGTAAAATGTGTTGTCTCAGACTTGTGGAGAATCTGAATGTGTTTTCCAAAACATTAGGAAATAAAGGAGCCTAAAAGGGGATGTATTCCAGTTCAGCTAGCAAGTTACATTTTCTGAGAGGCGGGTGATTTGCACTTGATAATCTTCATCCAAAACAAAACCATTATTTTGGGATGGTGTGGTATAAAACACTGTATATTTACAAAGCAACAGAGGTCGCTACTTCTTGCTTTACCTCAGTAATTATAGACCTAAAAATTCTAACAAACTTACAGCTGCCTGTAGATCACAAACTGCAGTTTTTGCAGCAGGCTTCCTATGATTTTTGAGCATACTTTAGTAGTAATGCTTCCATTAGTGGAGCCTTGAACTTAAACTGCTGTTTAGCAAGCGTCATAGATCTTGTGATCCCACAGTGGAAAAAAGAAAACAGGTGGCAGGGCTAGATATAATGGCTCTTTCCATTTTTACCAGTGCTCTGACAGCTTGCCCTAGGAAGCTTTCTCTTTAGAAAAGAGATAAAATAGTAAATAGAACTGGCTAGGCATATACAGTGCTTGTCAGCCTCTGACTCCTGCCATAAATCTTTAATCTATAAATTAAGAGTTGGTCCTTTACTTGTTTATGCAGCAACAAAACATTTTATTCTTCCTTAAAGAAATCTTTTGTTGTCAGTGTGGCATGCTTAATTCAGTAACACCATAGTTAAATTTGTGTTGTCTGACAACACCTATGCACAGCTTTAACAAAAAGTCTTGAGTAAGGAGCTGATTCAGAGCAATATCTCTGTATTCTTTACCAGATCCAGATCAGTATCTAAATAGAGCTGCATACACCCACAGTCTTGTATGTAGTAATACTTATTTATTTAATATCAGTGTCTTCTAACATGGTTTCTTTCCCTTCATGGTAGAAAAGGGTTTGAAGTGAGAATTCAGTACATGTTTGAGTCAGTATAAACAGCTTTGCACTGGTATTGTTCTCATCAACAGCCACTCAGGGATGAGCAGAGAGCACCGTGTAACTGGCACAAACCTAGATTACATCAAGAAAGAAGGAACAAGCAGAACTGATGGTACTTCATCTGGAACACCATAGCAGATACTATGTTAGGACCCTTCAGTACTCAAATGAGCATTGCATCCACATTTGGATCTTCTCTGTAAGGATGCTCAGGAAAATGAGTCTTAAATACCTGTGCATAGTATGTCACTTCTGGCATATCAGTATCCAGATCTTGGTGGGTTAACCAAGCTTTTTCGAAAAAGCATGTCCACCTACCTCACTGCTTTTATATTAATTTCTTCTATGATATAGCCTTTTCTTCAAACCCTCGTGCTAGTTAATAAATATAGCAATGATGGCTTACATGAGTTATCTCAAATGAGTATTTAAAGGGTTAGACTCTTAATTCAAATCAGATTGATTTTATCCTTTAGATAGTGGGGTGACTCAAAATGCCTTTGTCAGATGTCTTTAACTTCTCCAGCTGTCCTGTCAGTGAGGATGAGTCAGAAGCTGGAGTCCTACAACTAACACTCCCTAAATCTGGAAAGCTCAGCTGTTACCATAACTGATTTGGCAGCCTGGGGCAGGATGGGCACTGGTGTATTACTGAGGTGACAGCAGCTTTTCCAGAGTGGTTCTGCATCTTTCAGAGAAGAGAGGAAAGTCTCATTGTCCTTTGTTTTATACTACACGGATAGTGAAAACAGTATTTTCCAGGGGAACCGACTTGACTGGGCTGTAGTAGAAACAGTGTCCTTGGTAACTTCTGAGGTTGATAGTCTGGAACACTTTGATATCCATACCTGTGTCACCCAATGCTAAGGGGACAGACAGGTTCTTTTAGGGATCTTAGTCAAAATGATGATGATGATAACCTCTAGTTACAATTAAAGCTGTATTTTCTTAGCAGTCTATTATAATTAGTATATCCAAGAACTTATTGCTAGAATGGCACAGGATTTCTCAAAGCAGAATCAATGTAGTCCAATTCAGAAGTAGTCTAATACAGCATTTATAATACAACCTAACTTACAATTATGCCTCTGTGTGCTGTTAGGCTTCCCTCAGGATCAACAACAGCACCTCCCTGGCTGGGTGCCTGGGGCCTCCAGGGCTGGCAGGGAAGGGAGTAATTGTCCTGGTGCCCAGCAACCTTGAGGCAGGTCAGGAGGGGAAGAAGAAATCTCTTTGATTTGTCTGCTTGGTTCACTGGACCTTCGGGGCTTGATAATGAGGGAAAGGGAACAAACACATTACCTACTTGGTTACAGAGAGCACTGCTTGGCTTGTAGAATGCTATGGGTTATGCCAACCACATAACATGTGGTCAGGAGCAGGGGGTACTGGTCTTTATATACATTATGGGTTTGGTAGCACTATCCTACGGATGTTAAGTAGAAATATCCCCTCCTCACAGTGAGGGTAAAAAAATACTTCCTAGAAAGTCATTCAGTGCAAACTGTGGTTAGAGCCTGTAGGTTGCATTTGTGGCCTTTGCTGCCTTGAAGCATTCCAAAGGGAGCTCTGCACTTCATGACCACCTGGCAAGTGCATATACAACAGAGTGATTTTACCCTTTTCAACTAGCCATAGTTACAAACTGCTATTATCATAGATTTTTTTCCCCTTTTCCAAAGAATCTCTGCAAATCTAACAGCAAATTTTTTATTGTTATTTGTTTTAAAATTTCATTTAAAATGTTAGGTCTACAGGCATAGTGAAACATTGTTTTTCTGAGTTTTCGTGATGGTTACTATGTCTCCATGTTTGAATAGATTTGTGTTTTGGTTTTGCTTTTAGGGTGTGTTAAAACTATTATACAAACAATGCTTTCATTTTACTTCCACAATATGTCCTTCAGGCTTCAACAGAAATGCACACAAGAAACAAGATTTAGTTCTAGCATTTGATTGTTATCTTTAAAATACAGCTTTTATGGTGGTAATAATAAAATTTTCAACTGTTTTGAAGATTTTGTTTTAGCTAGCTAGATTTTGAGTTGTCTGCTGCACAGTTGTGAAATGGAGCTAGTCTGTATAATAAAGTTACTAAGCCTGAGATGTGCTTTAGTCAGGATCTTTAAGTACTTGAAAATAGAATTGTCTTGCTTTTATTGTGCTTCACCTCTCTTCATAAATCCTTTGCTGGGTGGAGAGAATCCCAAGGTATAGTATGCCCTAGCTCAAGCTTCTTATCTCTTCACTTCCAGGGCTAGGACATTGTTTTGGCTGGGATACTGCAACTGCTTTTGTGAGTGAATTACCCGAACTGGATTATAGAACTGATACAAGTTAAAAGAATTATTTTTGTGTGTGTTTTTTAACCCAATTTGCCTTGATCTTACAGTTATTGCAATCTAGCATGGGAGGTAGCACAGAAGCGAGGGAGTGAAAAGCATTGAATAACACTGCATTGTCAGGGGAGGCTGAGGGGGGAGAAAATGTTATCAGACTAGAGCCTTTCATGTTCTTAGGATTCTTGCAGTATTCTCTCTGTGAAGGAGCAGCACTTAGCTAAAGTTAAGGACAGCAGTTTGTGAACAAAAACATGGAGAAAAACCTTTGTTTCTTTAGGAGAAAAATATTATTATGTTTATTGGACTTCTTCAGAAATATAACTAGTAAATGTGCAAGCAGAATGTCCTAGTGGCCCTCTGCATGTGTTACTGGCTTGGTAAAAGAAGAACTAAGGATACAGCCTTTAGAGTACAGATTCTGGTTCATAATACTTGCCAGTAATGCCACGCTTGTATAAGATATAATGTGGCCAGCAAGACCAAGGCAATGACTGTCCCTCTGTACTCAGCACTGGTGAGGCCACACCTCGAGTGCAGTGTCCAGTTTTGGGCCCCTCACTACAAGAAGGACATTAAGGTGCTGGAACATGTCCCGAGAGGGGCAATCGAGCTGGTGAACGCTCTAGACAACAAGTCTGATAAGGAGCAGGTGAGGGAGCTGGGGGTGTTTAGCCTGGAGAAAAGGAGGATCAGAGGAACTTATCACTCTACAACTGTCTGAAAGGAGGCTGTAGCCAGATGGAGGTCAGTCTCTTTTCCCAAGTAATAAGCAATGGGACAAGAGGAAATGGCCTCAAGTTGCTTCAGGGGAAGTTTAGATTAGATATTAGGGAAAATTCCTTCACTGAAAAAGTGGTCAAGCATTGGAACAGGCTGCCCAGGGAAGTGGTGGAGTCTCCTCTGGAGATATTTAAAATACATGTGGATGTGGTGCTTAGGGACATGTTTGAGTGGTGCACTTGGCAGTGTTAGGTTGATGGCAGGACTTGATCTTAAAGGTCTTTTCCAAGCTAAATTATTGGATTTCTACAGTAAATCATGGGTTTCTAATTTTCAGGTGCTTTGCTCATACAGCAAATTATGATTACAATCACAATTCCATGATTTTCAGGTGCTCTAACAGAGCACTTAAACTTGCACCCCAGCACTGAAGGACGGATCTTAATGATGAGAAGTCAAATAAATATTAATTTATTTGTTATATCCCCAAAGGGTGTGTTGTTGAGCTATGACTGTAGCTCTTACCTAGAGCAGGGGAAAGGAGGAAGGGACACAGTGCTGAGACTACATTAAAACTCCAGGATAAGGCACCAAGTATGTGCAAACCATAGACAGAATTGTGAAGCCAAGATGCTCTGCCTGTGTTGAGTTCTTACATCTGCATAATACAGAAAACTACCAGTTGCAGGGGGTTTTTACATATGTTCTCAACTTAATGGTCAATTTGTGTGGGGAAGAATAAGCAGACTAGCAAGCAAGATAACATTGATGCACATTCAATAAGTGCTTGATTACATTTTACTAACTTAACAGAGGTGATGACAGCTGCAATTGCAGCCTAGATAGTATTTCAGTGACCAGCTTTCCACTCAACTGTGATGCGTGGCTTTGGTTTTTAACCAAACTGGGAAGGAGATAGCAGAATCCTGTGGAAACTACAGTACATCATTGCTTTTACCTAGTATCTCTGACGTTACAGGAAAACTAGTAATTTGGGCCGTGTTTCTGGAAGTCAACTAATTTTTTTTCCTTTATAAAAACTTACAGGAGCCTGAACAAACAATGAGAACAGTAGGTTAGGCACAGACGTAGGATATTACAGTTCCACCTATTCAGATTCAGGTAAATTAGATTGAGATTAGCCAGTTTGGTTTGTTTTGTTTTCAGTCTTCGTATTTTATAGTTTAAACAGGCTGAAGAGAGTTTTTAAATGGTGATTAGCATGGGGAGACATGATATGACAATATACCACACCAACAGAGCAGGTGTTTCTTATCCATTTAAATCATATCTCTGAATGGCCTTGAAAGCAGACTAATCTAATCTAATTTATTCTTGAAAATAATGTTAATTTTAAAACTTAATAAGAACATTGTTGCTTTTCCATGTCAAATATATGGTTAAGGTTGCTCAGTGGTATTTTGTGAAGAATTTCCACTGTGCTTTTGGTAAGAATAAACCAATGCAAGGGTCAATCTTCTTTGAAGAAAGTTTTGCCATGCTCTGGAATGGATCTGTCAGAACAGTTATTTTATGGAGGTCCTAATGTTTGGAATGTGAAATTGCATTAAATGGAGGCCTTAGAATAAGTAAATCATGGATGTAGTATGTGGTTTATAAACTAGCTTCAGGCAAGATAAAAGCTTCTTTTCATGCTTTACTCTGCCCCTTCATTGCCACAATGTTCAGAACTTCTGTGTAACAAAATCCTCTTTGAAGCAGAGAAAGTTGTGCTAACAGGTATTTGTATCTACTCTTCATTTTAGAGTAAAACTGTTAATTTTGGATGACCAAATGAGCACAAATACTTTGGGGTCTTTTTCTTACCACTGAACTGTTTTTCCATAATTACCAACACATGGTCACAGCAAACTGCTCTAAAACTTCAATAAAGTTTTCTGCCAGGTGTACCACCCATGAAACCCCTTACCTCTTTTTTCCAAATCTACCATATTTTCAAAAGCTTCAATATAAAGATTAACTTTGTAGAAAACCCTGAAAACCAGGTAATCTGGCCTGAACTCATTGTTAGCAGGTTAAGAAATGGGTTTCAATTCAGATGTTATTTTGCCTCCTTTTTAAAGATGGGTTTTTTAATGGCTTTAAACATTTTAAATCTGGAATTTTTTAAAGACACTATGTTTAATTGAGTGCTATCTCAATTAAACAATGCTACAACTTGTTTAAAATATACCTTTTCCAAGTCTGTAACTTTACCTCACAGTATGAGAAAACAGTCTTTTAATGAACACCGAGCATTTTCAAGGTGCATGGAAGACCTTGTCTTATTGAGAAAGTCTGTTTCAAGTATTCCTCACACACAAGCAAATAAGAAATGGATAACACTTCTGTGTTATTTGCAAAGCAAGCTATCTTGGGGGTCTGAATTTCCTTTCAAGAAAGAAAAGTCATTGATCATGAATGGAAGTTGGTTTCAGTTATCATAGCTTAATTTTAAATATACTGTGGGAACAGTTATCAAAACTTAATTTTGAAACTTGATGCCAGCCTTCGTTGTATCACTGACTATTAAATATCCGGTGTGCTGACTGTGCCATCTGTTCTTCCTGCAGGGCATAAGAAGGAAAATTAATCACTTAGCCATCCAAAACACTGAGTGGTACTTGAATCAGATGCACAAGGATGGCATAATACTAACTGAATGGATATTACTTTGGAAGATCAGTCTCTATAGAAATGTCATCTACCTTGTCTACCCCAGCTGGTTTCATCACGAATACAGACATCTCAGACCATCCTTGGTTCAAGGAGGATTAATTTAAAGCTAGGCCTCTTAGGGCCACTTTTGATTCAAGGAGATCCTAGTATGTGCAGAGCTGGGACTTCCAGGAACACTTTCAGTTATTTAAGTGGTGTAATAATTTTTTAAAGGTGGAAGGCTTGCATCAAATTTGGCTGTGAGGTGCTGTGCAGTGTTTGATCCAGGACGGTCTACTTGTGGCTGGCTGCCCGTGCTTGTTCCGGGGGTAACATATGTGTAAGCTCAGTGTCTGATTTGTCTCTTGCTGTCATGTGGATCAATAAAGATAACCTTCAAATGCCAGCCTTTCAGGCAGGACAAACAGTGGTTGCAAAAAGAGGAGAGTATTGCCTTGAAAACTGTCACCCTGCCTTTGTCTCTCCTGTCATTTTCAGTTGCCTCTTTTGCACCATGCTGTTTGTCTTAAGGAAAATCGGCAGGCTGGTATCCCTTGAGGAGCTGACGCAGGCTTTACTCAGGGTCTGTTGTAACTGGAATTCACACAGATTACACTTCAGACCAGCAGCACAAGCAGGGCTGTTGACCCCTGCTGCATATTCCATTGTAGGGGAAGAAAATAGGAAGCCAGAGAAGATAGGTTAAGTTCATATCAGAAAAGTATTGCTACATGAGGGCTGCTTTGTGACCCCTACTTGTAAATGGGCTGTGGAATAAAGTGGTCCTATCTCAAATTATTTTTCATAAAGCATATCAAAACTGGACTATCAGTGGCCAAAGTTCCTATAAGAAAGTATAGGAGTGCTGTGGGGCTGCCTGTTGCTCGAGCATGAGAGGAAGAGACTAGTGATGGATGTGATTTTTAGGCATATGGGATGTCAAAACAAACACTGATATGAACAGCTATCTAACTTTATTGTTTGGCCTCCTGCCCAGATCTGAGGTGCTGCTAACTATGTAGCCTCTCCATGAAAGCTGCAAAAAAAAGCACTGGAAATCAGATGTTTCCTGTTGGCAGTGCTCCCTTAGTCCCTGAGCACTAGGTCTTAGTTGGAACTCTGACATGTGGGGGAACTGTGGGCCCAAGGGAGGGGGAACGAGGCTCAGGAGGAACAGAATCTGCTGGGGCTTGAGGGGTTACTTCAGGGATATGGGAAGAGACCTGAATTCCCAACATTTCACAATACCCAAAGAGTTTTAAAGTGTTATGTTTTTCTGGAGAAGGGAGGGTGAGAACTGTGTTGTGGAAGATTTAAATAACTTGACCTGTCTCAGATCTGACAATTACCAGATTTCTGCAAGCTAAGTGGAGGAAAATTTTACTGCAGTGTGGAAAAAGATTACAGCACTGCTTATGAAGATACTGGGAAGTCAAATAGCCCCAGATTAACAACTGGTGAGTTTTACAATGGCTGGATTGTAAAATAATGTAACCAAAAGCTTTATGAACAGGGACAAGCAATTACCTTTTCTCAGACCTTTTAAGATAGTAAAATAAAAACCTAATGGGCGGCTTATTTGAGTTGTACATTGCTAAAACTTTATGTTAAGTATTAAATAGATAACTTCCAGTTCTTAAGCCTTAAGAAGAAATTTTTTTTTCCTAAACTAAGGTTTAGGAAGGCTAAAAGCCTTCTCTCAACTCTAAGACACTGGAAATCAAGTTATACTGCAGTCTTTCTCAATAAGGTGATGTTCAGTCTACTAGTGAAATGAAAAATATTAAGTGCCACTTAAAAATTAAGTTCCACTTCTGTCTCAGCCAAAGACATCAATATAGGGGTTTAACTTTTGAAATACTGTCCAACAATTCTGTAAATCAACTCCTATTTTCAAATGGAAGTTGTAAACAAGAACTATAAGATGCAGAGTAATACTATGTCCAGATTAAGTCACAACCATATTCTTTTCTCTGCTTATCTAGCATTTGTATCTAGATAAATGGAATCTGGTGGGAGCTTGCTGCACATGCATGTCAGTATGTGAAAAATTACTTGGAAAATTACTGTAAATTTGTGTTTAAATTTAAAAGGCATTCATTGAAGTTTTCTCATTCCAAATATTGACCATGAAAAGATAGGCCATTAATTTAGAAACTGTGTCTTCTCTCAGGAATGATCTAGTGAATGACAGTCAAAGGGTTTGTTAATAGGCTCTTGTAGGCTGCTAATGCTGCGCCGAAAGGGAAGTTGTGTGATGTACATCTTGAAATAGAAATATTAAACTTAATTTTCCTGCAGGTTACTCCGCTAAAGGTTCCATTATCTTCCCCGTGCCATTGTGCTTTATTTTCACTGCAAACTGAAGCACACCAAACTCCCTGAGATTCTTTGAGATATCGCAACAAAGACATCAGTAACACTACCAGTTGATGGTTTGATGTGAAAATACTAATTTTAGTTCCATAGAATAACTTCTTAAAAATTATTTGCAGTCACTATGTGATTAAGTTTTGCAAAATACTTGGTAGAGTATCAAAAAAAAAAAGAATTTTACTGCATTTCACCATTCATTAGGCTGTTTTCCGAGATATCCAGTTTCTTTTCGCAGTTTCAGTAGCTGATAGGTCTGAAGTCTAAACACATGCTGCCTTGCAGAGGGGTCGGTCTGCTTAGGGCCTGCCTGAGATGTTTTTGGGGGAAGTTGGCTTGGATATTCCTGTCGTGCATATGCCCTGTGTGGTCATGTTTTTGAGCTGACTAGCTATTTCTTCACCTTTCTCCCAGATGGTTCAGAAACCCTAGGCTGGGGCAAGCCCTTGGAAAGCACGTTCCGAGCACTCGTCCGCCTTTCCCCGGGAGCGGGAGCGCTCCTCCTCTCCCGCCCGCCTCCCTCAGCCGAGCCCCCGCCCCTCCCCACGCGCCGGGGCCCCTCCGGGAACGTGCGCCCGCGCGACGCGGCCCCGCCCCCCGCCGCGAGGCGCGCCCCTATTGGCCCCGTCCCGC
>WEKY01036065.1:15218-55768 GCA_013390045.1 Picathartes gymnocephalus
CGCAGCAACAGCAGCCGCAGCCGCCGCCGCCACCCCCGCAGCCTCCCCAGCAGCCGTCGCCTCCCTTCGCCAGCCCGGCGGTCCCGGCCTTCCTCAGCAAGCTGTGGGCTCTTCTGAGCGAGACCCCCAGCAACCAACTCATCACCTGGAGCCAGGTCGGCCCCCCCCACCCCCTTCCCGCCCGCGTGTGGCGGAGCCCCCGCCATCACCCTGCGCTTCGCTCCACTGGGCACCGCGGCCTGCTGGGGGCCGTGGGCCTTGCCTGGCGCGTGGGGAGAACGGAAAATCTGGGCACGGCCGCATGGCTTAGCCGGGCCGGGCCGGACTGGACTGAGCTGCTGGGGAGAGGCCGGCTCGCCTCGCCGGCCCCGAGCCTCTGCCTTATCTCATCCGTGGAGTAGAAGCTCCGGTGCCTGCCCTGGGGGCGCGTCCCCAGACACCTCTGCGGAGGTGGCGGTTGTCTGTCTGGCGGCCCCGACTGAGCAGGCTCGGGCGTCCGTGGCGGGTGGGAACCGGCGGATTCTGCCGTGCGCTTAAGGAGCAGGCGTGCGGAGAACGCGAAGCTGCAGGGAGATTGCCCACCGCGGGGTAGTGGGTGCGCCAGGAACGGGGCTCGGCCTCGGTGAGCCGGGGCCGCGGGAGAGCTCCGGAGGATGGGGAGGGCGGCGTGCTCAGGGCCGCTGTTTCCTGCGTGCCGCCCGCGGGGCCGGATCCCTCAGGGGCGGTGGGGAGCGGCCACGTGGGGGATGGCCAGGGGCTTCCCGGGATCGGTGTCCACCTGCTGGGGTGGCGGGAAGGGGATGTGCCACGGGGGAAGCCGAATTGGGCACCAATCTTCTTACAGTGCAATGAAGGGCTGGCAAGTTGCTGCAGTGACCGTCATTGTCAGTTGTGCTAAAAGCTAGGCACATATTTTAGTAATAGCTACTTCATTTTTTTTTTCTTACATGCTGTTTTCAATAAAATCTTGTTCTCAAGTTGTATCAATACCTTTAAGTGGTGCTGAGTTATGCTCAACTGAGAGCTCCCTATTTTAAATGCTTGAGAAATAATAAAATGTCTTAAATGCTTTTCTTTTTTTTTTTCTTTTTTTTTTTTTTCTCCTTTTCGGTTTATTTATTTTTGTTTTAGGGTGGGGTTTTTTTGTTGTGTTTCTGGGGGTTGTTTGGTTTTTTTTCTTTTTTTTTTTTTGAAGAGAGATACTAAGCACTGTATGAAAGATTGATTTTGTTTACATTAAAAATGCTGGTTTTGCTACTGTATGCTTTTAATGGAGAATTTCCAAATCCATTGCTTATGTTTATCTGAAGTAAACACACCAATACCTGTTAGGTAGCCTTGTGTTATTTTTTTAATTACCAGTAAAAATAATTGTTTGAGATTCTGCAAGGCTGTTTACAAAGGGGAAGGTCCACCCATCACAGTTGGTATTATTAGCAACCAGCAGTTCTTGTGGGGGGGAAGTATTGGTGTTACTTGTGATATGGGTGAGGAGTACCAAATGAAGCACTTGGAAGACTGCTGTATGCTGCAGTCATTGGCAGTAGGAGTTGACAGTCGTATTTAGCTGTGTAGTGAAGCTTACAGGCCTTAGTGTCTGTGCAGCTCTGCTGTAAATGACTGTCAGGGCAACAAGAGCTCGTGGATGCATTTTCCAGATTTTCATGTGCAAAGCCTTCACAGTGTCAAAAGTGACGATAAAGTGAGGCACCACATGGAAGTTGTCTGTTGGTGTCACAGGTCAGTATAGTGTCACTTGGTTCAGCACCTTCAGTTTGTGAATTTCACACACACCGTTGGCTAAAATCGTCTGTTCTTGCCATTTCTTTTGCTTCCCCTTTTTCTTCTACTGATTGATTCTCAGCAGGAGGTAGGTAGGCAGTACTGGAGGTTTTCATCTCCGTACCTTGCTTTCAGTGTTAAGCACCTAAGTCACCCAGTGGAGAGTCATTTGTAACATCCTGTTTCTCGTGCTCCCTGTTGGTTTGCAGGAACAAGTTGTTGTGGTTTAACCCCCCACTGGCAACTTAAGTACAACTCAGCCACTTACTCACTTCCCCTCACCGTGGTAGAGAAAGTAAAACTCATGGGTTGAGATAACCATTTAAAATTGAAATGAAGTAAAGTATTTGATAGCAGTAATAAAACAGAAAGAAAACACAAGAAGAACAATACATGATGCCCAATACAATTGCTTACCACCTGCAGGCCGGTGCCTAGCCCATCTGAAAACAGCAGGTGGCCGTCCTGCTGGATAACCCCCCGAGTTTATATATTGGGCATGGTGTTCTCTGGTATGGCATATGCCTTTGCCCAGTTTGGGTCAGCTGTGCTGGTCATGCACCCTCTCAGCTTCTTGTGCACCTGCTTGCTGGCAGCACTTGGGAAGCTGAAAAGACCTTGACTTAGGGTAAGCACTGCTCAGCAAAAACTAAAACATCAAATTACCATCAACATTGTTCTCTCATTGAATCCAAAACTTAGCATTTTGCCAGCTACTAAGAAAAAAATTAATTCTATCCTGGCTGAAACAAGAACACCAGCCTTTGGACGAGGACCTTCATATGGTCTTACAGTTGGTTCTTTAAGCTTCTTGCAATCATAAAACTGCTGGCATTTGAGGATAAGAAAAGTGACTCATTAAACTAAAAAGGGTTCTTAAGAAGATGCAGGAAAAGTGTTGACATGTATTGAAGATAAGACTTTTTATTAACTACGGGGTGAGAGTATTGTGGATGTGTAGACAAAACCTAAACCGTTTTGAAGTAGGTAATTTGCATTCTGCCCTGTAGTTAAATGGAATGCGTTGAAGAATGAAGAGCTGATCCTTCTACTTTAGTTAAAGCCTGCAGATTAAATAGTCTTCCCTCACAATTGGCATTCCAGAAGGGGAATCTTGCCTTAGGTAGTCACTCCAAAACCCAGTAGACACCCTCACCTCTTTGACAGCTCCATCTGCGCTACAAGTCCTATCAAGCTAATAATGCTTTTATACTGAAAAGCAGATGGGACAGTAAGCTGGTTGTTGGTATTTTTTCCTTGCTCAGGTTCTTTATGATTCCTTACCAGGCCTTCAAAACTACATTCAAAATTGATAGTATTGTCCTGTAGTGAAACTGTGATAATTGCTGGTAAACAATTAATTCATATCTTGATAAAGCAGTGCATAACACAAGAGATGTTCCCCTTCAGATACAGGTAGTGATGTATATCAGTAGTACTCAGTTGCTTTGCAACAGCAGGGTTTGTACACTTTTTGTTTTGGAAAATTGTAGGCGAGCAGATCAGTAATGTACTGCATGCACAACGGAAACATTCCAATCTGGTGATTAATTCTAAAAACCCAGTGTGTTTTCTGCTATGGTTTTTAAGTAGCTTAATGTGTCTCTCTCATTTTAGAATGGAAAGAGTTTCTTGGTGTTGCATGAACAGAGATTCGCAAAAGAGATTCTTCCGAAGTACTTCAAGCACAGCAACATGGCAAGCTTTGTCAGACAGTTAAACATGTGTAAGTCCTGGATTTTTGCATTCTAGCACAGTTCTAAATCCTGTACATAAAAGTTGGGTTATAATTTCCTTTGAGCTGTGGCCTTGTGTTCTCTGCAACTAGGATACTGTCTTGTCCTCAAATTGATAACAGTATAGTTGGAAGAGCATCCTTTGAATTTCTTAATGTGGGTTTTGAGTTTTTTCTTTCCTTTTGTTTTTTTAAAGATGGCTTCCGTAAAGTTGTCCATGTTGATTCTGGAATTGTCAAACTGGAGCGATATGGTCCAGTAGAGTTTCGGCATGCATACTTTAGGCAGGGCCGGGAGGACTTGTTGGAACACATTAAAAGGAAGGTTAGTGAAAATTCAGTATGTGGAAAACCTGTACTGTTAAGTATTGGTGAATAGCTAAGTTAATGTCAAGTTTAAGTGCAGGATTGTGAGTGCAAATAAGTTTGGAGTTTATGGAAACAAACTGCCCTGCTTTCATTTATATTTTGAGCTTGTTTAAAGATATTTTGGGGGATTTGACAAGGCTTTTTTATCTAACCTACTTTGCTGTCATTATAGTTAAGTTTCACAGGTGGCAGAAAAGCATGAGTTATGTAATATGACAATTTGCAAATGAGCATTAGAAGTGCATAGCATGCTTTGACTTTACCATCAGCAATATAAGAAGTTGCTCGTTTTGTGTAGCTTGTTTCTGAACAAAACTACTGTAAGCATTAAACTTTACACCCAAGATAATGGGGCAAACCTATGAACATGTTTGTTATGCTTCTGACATGTGCTCTGCTGTTACTGAGTCAGGTGAATATAGATGGCTTATAGAAATATGGCAAGTTACACTGGATGTGATGGTTAACCAGCCAGCAGCTCAGCCCCACACAGCTGCCCAGTCACTCCCCCCATGTCAGGATGTGGGAGTGAATTGAGAGAGGAAAAGTGAGAAGACTCGTGGGTTCAGATGAAGGCAGCTTAATAAGTAAAGCAAAAGCTACACACACAAGCAAAGCAAAACCAGGAATTCATTTACCACTCCCCATGGGCAGGCAGGTGTTCAGCCATCCCCAGGAAAGCAGGGTTCCATTACATGAATTGGTGACTTGGTAAGACAAATGCTATCGTTCTGAACATCCCCCCCACACCCTTCTTTTTCCCGCAGTTTTATATGCTAGGAATGACACCATATGGTATGGAATGCTCCTTTGGTCAGGTGGGGATAACTGTCTCAGCTTTGTGTGTGCCCTCCCAGTTTCTTGTGCAGCCCCAGCCAAGAGTGAGGTGAGAAGCAGAAAAGCTCTTGACTCCATGTGTAAGCACTGCTCAGCAGGAACAAAAACATCTCTCTGTTGCCAGCACTGCAGCACAAATGCACAAGTCCAAAACACAGCCCTGTATTTGCAGCTATGAAAAAAATTACCCTACTCCAGCCAAAACCAGCACAGAGTGATGTACTTGTTATCACCAGGTTATTGTGATGCAGTTACGATGAAGTAGAGCATTCGGGAAAATGCCTGAAGAGTCTGATTGTACGCAAATGTTTGTAAGAACTAAAGCTAATGTGGTGACAGCTGTGTTTCTGGTTTTGCAGTTTTTTGGATGCTTGGTTTATTACTAAATTAAATGCATATTTTGTCAACATCAGTAAGAAAATATACTTGATCACCAAAAGAGAGTAATAGTTAAGCATGAGTTAAGGGAAATGTTGTTTCTGGATTCTAATCTTTTAAAGGTTTCCTCTTCAAGACCTGAAGAAAACAAGATACGTCAGGAAGATCTTTCTAAAATAATATGCAGTGCTCAAAAGATGCAAATTAAACAATCAACTATTGAATCTCACTTGTCTCTTTTGAAGAGGTAAGCTTCTTCATCAGTAACTGATCCTTAATGCTGAGTAATTGTGATACTAGCTACTGGACAAAGACCTAATTCTAGGTGTCTCTTGATTTTGAGTTGCCTAATTTCAGTTATTGCTTTAGGAACATAAATTTCCATAGAAAAATTGCTTTAAAGTTGAATACTCTGATATTATTAGAAGTTGGTGTTTGCAGAACTGTCTAGTAGTAGGCAATTAAATAACACCTTTAATAATAGTTCCATATAGATGCTGAGTCTGAATATTTAAATCAGCTCTTAGTATAAAGTGTGCTGGTTTTTGTCTTCAAGTTTGAAATAGTTACTGTGTTTGGTTTGTGCAGTTTGCATATAATACTTTTGTAGGACAATTAATGTCTTTGCTCATTGTTTTTCATTTTCCTATTGTTTTTGTCCTCATTCCCCCACTGTTTAAAATTGCAGAAGAGTTAATGCCTATGAAAATGTGTTTAGAAATCTAATTTGGAAATTCATTAGTTACTTCATTGACAGAGAAACAGAATCAAAAATCCAAATGTAAATGTTTTGTTTTAGAATTTCATTATTGCCTGCTTAGAAATTATGATTTATTCTCAAAAGTGAGAGAAATGTGTGTCACAAATTGTTTAATCCCGTAGAGTATGTACATACAAACAAGATACCTGAGCATAAGGTCATGCACTGTAAGTCACATTACCTCGATAGAAACTCTGTAATAGTTTCTCTAATAGAGTTTTTCTAGTCGAAGGTCTCATGACAGTGTACCTCTGTGGAAGAGGTCACCAATTAGTTCAGGTTTTAAGAAGTAAATTCTCTCATTTCTAGACTTCAGTTCTAGTGACTTGAGTGGTAGAATATTCAGAGGCAAGTTTCTTTTGCTTAGGCATAGTCTTCGTTAGAATCTGGCCAGTCTGGAGTAAAAATCATATTTGCCCTTTTGAAATCCTAGACGAATTTGGGTTGAAAGGAACCTTGGAAGGCCATCAGGTCCAAACTGCTGCCCAGAGCAGGGCTGGCTTTGACTGAATCGACAGCTAGTGACCTGACAGTGTGTAGAGATGAGAACATAGTGGTTGGTCTTTGACATCCATATTGTCATCCTGATGCCTTGTCAGTTTGATCTGGAACAGAGGCTAGACAAAATTAGAGGAATAAAGTAGGTATTTATTGAAAAGCCTTCTAAGGCCACACCCCAGCAACACAAGAGTCCGGCTGCAGCCCTGCCAGGATGGGCCTCAAGATGGATGCAGGAAGGGGGCCTGGTCACAGGGTTTCACACTTTTATAAGTTGTGGTCTATTTGCATACTGAGGTCAACTGTCCAATTAATAACTTCAAATTATGAAGTTCCATCCTCCTTGCTTGCCCTCCTCTTTTTAAGTTGTTTATGCTTTTGGGCCTGAGGTTTGGGAGGATTGTCCTTGAATCTTGGGCTGGAGAGAATTGTTGTGTCTAAATACCTGTAAGGGGAACTTAGTAACACTTAATATGCAGCTGAGAGTTACACACTAAAGCAGAACAGAAAAAAAAAAAAGAAAAAAACTTAGGGCATCAATCCCATCAGTTTAAAATGATGGAGGTAGAAACTGAAGCTAAATCAGAAGACCTGGTCCTACAAAAGCTATTGATAAAGCTAGTGAGAAAGTTGAGAAAGTGCAGAATCCCTGACTTCTGCTGTTAATTTTGTGATGGAATTGTAGTCTTAAATTGTATGTTGGACATAGGAGCAGTTTGAGGAATGAGTAGTACCGTGCATCATGCTGCATACGAGCAGCTGTTTCTGAAAACTTAGTTTAAGGTTTCCTAAAAACCCAAACACCAGTAGAGTTTGCTTCTTTGTGTTGAAAATTAAACTGCAAAAGAAAGGAGAGTGGTATGCTGTCTGCCCATATTTGTTGGAGCTTTTAGTACTCATTATCTACCTCTTAATACAGCATACACTGATGGAAACAATGAGACTGGGGTTACAGTAAGCCAGTTTTTACACTGTCTCAGTTACTGGAGTCCTGTGAGTACCAGAAGAACCAAGGTTTCTAAAATGGCAGTGTTTCATGAAAACGGCTATCTGTGACATGTTCCTGTTATTTTTTGTCACCTAACATGCCCCTTTACTGGAGCTAATAGAGGTAACTGTTAAATGCTGATAGTTAATTTTTAAATGCTGAATGTATGGGTAATGATTATTGCCAAATTTGGGAATTTTTTTTTTTCCTTTAAAGCAGATGGAAATTCTCTGCAGGCCATTTGATGTGTTTGGGTCTCCGTTTCATAGTTACTTTCCAAGGCTGCTTGCTGCCTGTGTGACACTTCCACACCAACCCCCAATGTAAAAACATATTTCGAAGAGTTTTAATTAAGCCAGATGATCTTTAACAAAAATTAATAACTTAGTTTTAATGTGACTTTTAAATCATCGTTTTTAAACAGAGAGAATGAATCCCTTTGGAGGGAAGTGTCAGAACTGAGAGCAAAACATGTGCAGCAGCAGCAAGTTATTCGAAAGGTAAGGCTTCATTCAAGTGTTGTGTGTGCTTGAGTTAGTGCTTCTGAACTAGGAATACTGTGATGTGTTACTTTGCTTTGCCCTCACTCAGCTTTTTGTAATGTCAAATCTGTCTTTAACAGAAAAAACAGCAGGGTGGTATATGGTGATCTAACCCTAGTGATACAAACATTCAGGGTATTTTATCGCATAAGCAGAAAATAAGGCCAAAGTCTTGTAAACATTTTCAAAGAAAGAGGCTCAAGAACAGTTTACATCACTCATTCAGTTACCCTTAATATGGTCCATCCATTTTTTATTACTTTGGGAATCACATGTCTGATTCTCTGGTTCAACTGATCTCGGGAGAAACTTTCTCACTGCAAGAATTACAAGATTCTGTATTGGAAGTTCACTGCTGCCCCACTTAACAGACCTACTGACTGTATATTCCTAAAGTTACCAGAGGAATAGATAATTGAGTGGAACCCATTGATACTGTATTAACTTAGATTATTTAACAGTTAGTTTTATGATATACCAAAACTGACATAAATGCATAGAATTTATAGATTTTTTTTTTTTTTTACATATCAGGAAGGACATCATTCCAAGTGGCTTTGTAGCAAAGATTTACTGATTTCTTTCCCTGTTCCTTCAAGCCAGATACATACATTAAAGTCCTAGATTTAAAACATAAGGGAAGGAAGGCTAACTTTTCAAAAGGCAAGGCAGCTGATAAATACTGTTAATTGTCCATGAATCTGTCAAAATTCCACTGAATCTGTCAAAAATGCCTTTCACCAGAATCAGTATTTACAGATACAGGTTATTAATATGGTCCACATCCCCATAGGCCTTTTGTCATTGCTGTTAGAATTCTTTTAATTGTTAGAGTTGCTAGAAGTCTTTCTGTGTATTGTATAATGTCATGTAAATGTCTGCTGTTATTACCTGCTATGTGAAAAGTCTTTAACAATTGAATAACTATTTAGATATTATCAGCACTGGTTTTTACCTTGATTTTTAGTTTTTCTGAACAGCTCTGTATAAAAGTTATTATACAAAGGAAGTGTTCTGCTTTTTATGTATAGATTTTATTATTGGCATCTTCTGCTATAAGATACCTTGGTACTCAAGAGAAACAATTACAAAGTAGAGCAACCAACAAGTGTTCTCTCCCTTACAGATTGTACAATTCATTGTTACCTTGGTGCAGAATAACCAACTAGTGAGCCTAAAACGCAAGAGGTAAATATGATCTTGAAAGCTTTCTGTCCACTTGATAAACTGACAGGCCTTGCTGACTAATTACCAAAGAGGTGGTTTTGAGATTGCTTTCTTCCTTTACTCTTTCTGATGTAGACCTCTACTTCTGAACACTAATGGGCCTACAAAGTCGAATGTATTTCAGAAAATTGTGAAAGAACCAGCTGACAGTAGCCACCATGTAAGTTTTCTGTTATGGGTACTCTGTTATGATGAAGGAGTGCATGTGGGCAGATGGATCAAGTTCATTGCCATATGGAGACTAAAACGTCGTTGTGTACTGAGAGCTGTCACCTTGCACAAGTGATACACCGTGTTGTTTCCTTCAGAAGCTAAATGTGTTGTTAATTACCATTCACTTTCCAACATAAGCATGTATAAACCGGTTACCTGTGTATAAAATACAGCTTGACATGATTCTGCTGAAAGCAGTTTGCTTTTAAGAATGGTGCTGTTAGAAATAGCACATAAAATGTTGCATTGTTATCTCTGGGAATGTGGCGTCCCTGGCCCCATACAGGGACAAGGGTCCAGTGTGTTGCTCTGCAAGGCAGCATCCAGCCCAGAAAACTTATGTCATGTTCCTGTTACATTTCAATGAGTCACACCACTGAAAGTTGTTTTCTGCTGTCCAAATAATGAGTGGCAAGGAAATTGTTAAAACAAGTGCTGTAGTATGGCACTAGAATTAGTAGCTTTATTAACGAAGTACTGTTTAAACAGCAGTCACTGTCTTAATATTAGTTCTGTTTTCTGACAGTGCTATTATATTTTTATTTCTATGCCTGTAGTTTTATTCTTTTTCCTGTAGCTGTTATTCTGCAACTTGTTTATTTACTTGTGTGGCTTTTTCTATTAAACTTAGGTCTGTATGAACAGCTTGTAATCTCCAAGGTATACAAAAGCTTTTAGACTTCATTAGATGTAAAGCATTGTAATATACAATGATAACTGTCAAATGCTGAAGCTCATCATCCCTCTGTGCCCTGATGCTTTTAAAAATAATTCTCAGGTACCTCTCAACAGAAATGAGGGCTTAAAACAAAGGGAACAGATTTCAGATGACATTGTTATTTATGATGTCACTGAGGATGTGGGTGAGGAAGAACATCCCATGGCTGATGAAGAAAATCTTCCTGTTAAACCAGAAACAAGCGAAGATACCACTTCAGATTCTTCCAAGTAAGAAGTCTCAAGAATTGTGTGTTGATAAATGGCTTTCAGTGTTGTATAATATGCAGTAATTCAGATGTCTTAGATAGTTATTTTTAGTGAAGTGGTTAGATTTATTCAGCATTCCCGCACATATAGAAACTTCATCTGTGAATTCACACTAGCTTTTGATTTAATGACCTTTGGATTTGTTTCAAAATAGTTAATTGGCTGTTGGAGTTTTAATATGAGAAAGGATGGAAACTGGTGAAAGCAATCTGTATTATTGCATGTCAGTTAAATATGCTAAAACCAGAGTAAGAGAAGTCTTCTTACTTTTTGGTTTTGTGTACAGACAGGAAGGACTTCCTTTGTTTTCGCAGGCTTTTGTGGAGAATAATTTACGTGTGGTGTTTGTCAGGTTTTGGTGTGGTCTTTGCATTAAGGTCTTCGCATCAGGTTTCTGAGTTTTTTACAGTCCTGGTTGTTTTTTGTGATTATGTTACTTCCTGCCTGTACTCCAGTACTACAGAAGTTGTTCATCTTTCAGCTACAAGCAAGTTGAAACTTGGTCCAGGGATTTAGATGCAACTCTTTTCTTGAGCTGCATTGGGTTGATAGGGCCTGTATTATGCCTCAAGGAAAAAAACTTAATATTTTTAGCTTATACTTGAATTGGTACCATTGTTCCTTGCTCAGTTGATGCCTGGGAATGCATTCTCGTATAGAAAAGCTTCATGAGAAAAAGGCTGTGATAGAGAGGCAACATAACTAACAGCTACTTAAGGGTTAAAAACCAGAATATGGATGAAAGCAAATCAGTTGAGGCTTCCTCTTGGTTTTCAGGTTTTGTTCCTGATGTGCATAATAAGGTTATTTTAACTACAAACCTGTAGACTGGGATACTTGTTATGGGTGCTTCAGAGTTTATGCTGTTCAGCAGGAAATTTGCAAAATATATACTGCTTGTCTGCTTTGATGACCTTGTATGCTTTGGTTCACTTTGTACATACTTCACATTTGTATGCAAGCTTGTAGTTGTTCTAATTGCAAAAAAGTATTTCTGTGTTCCTATAGCTCTTTAGCAGTTGGTTATTAAGGTCTGGTACAACAGTGTCTGCTAACTGAGCTGCATTAATTGTATTGATCGTTACAGAACTGTATCACTGGAAAATAGATAGAGTATCTCCTATGTTTAGTATTAAAAGGCAGTAGAAATGTTTATTTCCTGATAGTAGCTTGAATAGTAGGTTGACTAAAGTGAGAAGTAACTAAACCTGTGGAGTAATACCAATTTAAATGTGTATGAAATGCTGTAATTAGTTTATCTCACATTACAGCTGTAACTACCATTCTCCTGACATTGTAATTGTGGAAGATGATAACGAAGATGAATATGCCCCTGTAATTCAAGGGGATAAATGCACTGAATCAGTTGCTGTCGCAGGTAACGATCCGGTTAACCCTGTCAGTGACAGCACAAGCCCACTCATGTCAAGTGCTGTACAGCTGAATAACCAGTCAACTTTAACTGCAGAAGATCCAGTCTCTGTGATGGATTCCATACTCAATGAAAATGGAGTAATTTCACAGAATATAAATCTTCTTGGAAAGTGAGTAGTCTGGTCTCTTGTTTTTTCAAGTATTAGAACTGATTATTTGGCTGAAGTAAAAAGAACTGAATAGCAGTTTCTACTGAGAACTTTAAACTTACAGGCCACTGTTACTCCAGCCAGTTTCTGAAGATCCTTCTGTTTTAAGTATTTAAAGATGCGACCTCTGATTTTCATTGTTAAGATGTGAGATGAGAGTCAAGATGTGTAATCTGGCAGTGTAATGTTGTGGAGATTGTTTAAACTGTCAGGATTTTTGTCACTCCTACAGGTGGATTAGGCCCATCTAGGGCTATGTGGATGCAAGAATTGCATTTCTGCTAATGTCATGTCATAGTGTTATGTGGATGTGATTCCTGTGATACCTATTTTGGAGCACCTGTCTGCTGTACTTGGTTCTCCTCTAAAGAGGCTAAAAATCTTCATGTTTTTCCAGAGGTCATTTCTTGTGAAAGACCTAGTTCATTCTATTTCTGGTGAAGATTTTTATATGCATGTAGTACATCTGTGTAAAGCTTACTTCGGGATTTCTCTTACTATATTAAGGGTTACAGTAATAAAATACTGTTTGCCTTCTAGAGTTGAACTTCTGGATTATCTGGACAGTATCGACTGCAGTTTAGAGGATTTCCAGGCGATGTTATCGGGACGACAGTTCAGCATAGATCCAGATCTCCTGGTTGATGTAATTTTGACTTAATTTTTTTTGTAATAGGCTATAGAAAACATTTGTGTGTGTTGTTGCTGTTTAATAGGGATTTAAATCACAAATTTTTTTTCCTTCCCTTCACAAAGCAAAGTTATAAATATTTATGAGTTTCTGGAGCATTGGTATAAGTCTTAATGCTATACACCAGTGCTTAAGTGAATGCTTAAGTTTCTTATTGAGTGGCTTTCTTAATGAAATCAAGCCTAAATTTGTTGTGATGTGAACTTAGATGTCAAATAGATTAATACTCTTACTTTGAAATAACCCAGCACATCATCTGTGGTCTTCTCAATGAAGTGGGGTTAAAAAGAACCTTCCTCCCTGTAGCAAGGCCGTGCTGCTGGCTGGTGGCAGGATGTTGTCTGCCATGACTCACCTGTCCCCTCTGAGGTGCTGCTCCCTGTCCATTTGTTCCTTAATCCTGACCTGGGCCAGTGCATGAGGTTACTGGGTCCTGGTGACATGTGGCTGTTGAACCTGGTGGAGTGCCCACTGGCCCCTCTCCCACTTAACTGAGATCCCTCTTAACAGCAGCTCTGCTCTCCATTTGCTGATGACTCCTTCCAGCTTGGTGTCACTTGCAGCTTAAGTTCATTCATATTGTAGGCAGAATTATCCATGCAGCAATGTCAGAGGAAACTGGTGTTTTAAGACTGCAGCAAACCATGTTAGATGCAATACAGTTGTATCTTTTGTGATCAGGGTTTATGGAACTCCAAATCATTGTGCTACAAAGCTAGATTTTCCTTGTAAAAGCGGTAATTACCTGTAAATAAACTCCAACCCTCATAGAAGGTGGAATAAGTACAGGTGTTATTCTCACACATGCAGAAGCAATGGTCTTGTATTCTTAATAGCAACACTGAGATACCTAAAACTTGATGTCTTTTGTCTTATTCAGCTTTTTACAAGCTCTGTGCAGATGAATCCCACAGATCATGATCATATCACTAATACCAAAGTAAGTCTTAAATCCATTGCTCAACATACGCAGTAATGAGAGATGCAGAATTCACTCATCTTTTGCTGTTTTGTTTTCTTTCTGGAATCATGGCACTTCATGCTCTGGGTTTTAAGACTTGCATGAGAATAGGAAGTCTGCAACTGAGTTCAGCCTGTTGGGCTTTAAACAGCAAAGGAAAAAGCACACTAATTAATTAGTAGTGGCCTTTAGAACTTCTATTAGCTTGAGGCCAATACCTGTACATTGTACCAGTCTCTTGACTTTTGTATCCCCCAAGATTTTTTTACTTTCAAACATGGTATGCATTTTTATCAGAATGGTTTAATCTGTGTTGTCTGGTGGGAAAAGAAACACAATAATAAACAGTGGAGACAAGATGTAGCACTTTAAATTTGTCCTTTTCATTTAAAGCATTAGTTTTGGTTCGTGCTTTATATAGCCTATGTTTCCATGTCATGTTTTCTCAGCCAAGGTGTGTTAGTGTGGGTAATACTGATAATGCCACTGCATCTTATCACAAATAAAAAAAATTTTTTGTAGTAATTGGTCAGCTGTGTTTCAGTGGCATTGGAACAGGTTTTAAACACGTGTTTTAAGAGTTTGCTTTTGTTCGCAGACGGAGACAAAGGGAAAAGAAACTAACAAGAATAACGCTGGTCCAGCAGATTCACAGGAAACGCAAGGTACTAAGCCCAGAGCAGGTTAGTTGTAGTGATCTATCAAAACAACTTCAACAGTTGAACATTACTCTAAAAGCCATCTCAGGTATTGGTTCCTTGTCTGGTTTTATGTCATGCTGATTAACAAATAACTGAAACACTTAGTATACTTAGTATATTTGCTTTTTAGATTTTTGTCTCTGCACTAGATGCAGAGAAACTGATGTTTTGTGGGTGAATCTGCACAAATAATGTTATGCATGAACATAACCATTCTTCAGAAACACATTTAAAACAAATACCTATCTTTTTTATCAATTATTCTTTAAATAAGTACTGTGGGTTGGATTTTTTCTTTCTGCATGTAGAAAGGCACATGAATTGATATTCTGGGCATTTTTGTCCCTGTAGATAAGCAGCTGATACACTACACTGCCTTTCCACTCCTTGCATTCCTCGATGGGAACCCAGGGTCTGCTGTTGAGAGCGGGAGCTTTACAGTTGAGACTCCTTCCACTGTTGACAAATCCCTGGAAGGAGATGAGCTCTTGGAGAGCAGCCTGGATCCTCAGCCCACCCAGAGCAAGCTGGTGCGTCTGGAGCCACTGACGGAGGCAGAGGCGAGCGAAGCCACACTGTTCTACCTGTGCGAACTTGCCCCAGCACCCATGGATACAGACATGTCCTTCTTGGATAACTGATGTGAGGGAGGCTCTGTATATAGTCATGAAGATGAACTATTTATTTAGAATATTGTTTGGTATGAGAGTTTTTTGTAAATCACTGTTTTATGTAACCAGATATGTGGAATCTGAAGTACCTTTCCTATCTTACACAAGCAGTTGTTTATCAATGGAGTTAGACAAGCCACCAGGCACAGCTGGGGCTGCTGAGCCAGGCTGCTGCTGCACTGCTGTGAACACTTGGTGTTGCACATGTGGCTCGTACCGCGGGTAACCAACACTTGTCAGTAGTGAGCTTTGGTTTATGGTTTCTTATACTTCTTGTCTTACATATGATGACATAAACTAGTAGTGTATAGTTAGGGAACACTGACTTTCTGTATGTTGGGGTTTTTATTTTTTACGTTTTGTTTAACACACATGAGGCTTTTTTGGGGTGGAGGCGGTATCAGGACCTGATGTAGGCTTTTTTTTTTCCCCTGCTTCAACTGGGAACAAAGTGCCTGTACCTTGCTATATCTTGGTTCTGCCTTACTTTCACTTCAGTGGAAGTGCTCACACATAGCACAAACTGGGGAAAAGTTCTTGACAGCTGCCAGGCCCCATGACTGCATGAGTACTTTTAAGTTGGACCATCCATGCTGACAAATAAATGTTACTTAAGTGTGATACTTGTCAAGAGTTTGTCTCTTATTCGGTGTGCCAGGTGATAATGGATTTAACAGCCTCTTGTTTTCCTATCACAGTAGCTGTACAAGGTGTACTGTGCACAATTCCTGGAAAATAGTTCCATTATCTCCAGCCAGAGGGGTTTACTGATAAGCCTCCAAAACAAGTGTCTAATGCAAACTGTTCTCCAGCAGTAGCACACAAAAGGGTGTTCTCTGACTTCTTACTGAGAACTGTAGCAGAGCCCCATCGCTTCCCTTCCAGTGGAGGAGCCCTACCCCTCCTCCAAGGTGCGTGTCCATTACTGCACTAACAGAAGCCACAGGTCTGCAGCGAGTTTGTGTAGTTGTGCTACAGAGCCAGAGGGGTTCCTGCACTGCGCTGGGTTAAGGGACAGCTGACACACTTTAAACCAAATCATCTCACCTTGAGCTCCTGATTTTAATATAAACAGTAAGTCAAACAGCAACTGAAAATAAAGTTGGAGAACCTCCAGAGCAGGAAAGCTCAGCAAAGAGAGAAACTGGGTTTCAGTAATTTCATACATGCAACAGAAACCACACTCCCCAACTCTGGCAGTGGATGCAAAATTTCTTTTTCCAAAGAGTAGAAGTGGTGTTGAGGTGTTTTACCTGACTTTAACCGGGTGCAATCCAGGGGGGTGGCAGCAGTTGATGAAGCAGGAATGCAGTTACAGGTGCAAGGCATGTTTGTGTTTGCTGGGACATGGCTGCCGGCTGTCAGAGGACTTCGCCCAGGGGTTACATGTGTCCTCCCGAGAACTGGGGACTCAAAGGTGTGCTCTGCAGCACTGTTGGCTGTTCTCACAACGTGACAGTGCTACAAAGCATCCTCAGAAAAGGGGATGAGAGGGTAACACAAACCCTTGCAATAGCCACATCTAGCAGCAGCATGAGATATCAAAAGTCATGGGACATCTTCATCCAAATTTATTTTTTAATAAGGTAACAACATATTCCAAATTATTACAAGCCTTTACTAATCTTTCCATTACTGTCTCAAGTTTGACTTGACACGTCAGACTTTTGTAGTAAATGTCAGTGTTCAGGTGCAGAATTAAAATAAAAGCTTAGAGAATAGCAACAGGAAGTCACAGTTACAAACATCACAGAAAGAGAGAGTATGACATCTACTGCAGGCTCCAGGGTCACTCCCAGTTAGGCTGCTCTAGGCTCAAGTTGTAGCAAGTAACAGAGAAATAATGTAGCTTATGTACTTCAATTACAAAGCAGCAAGCACAAAAGCATTTTAAGATTTTGTAACTGCATAGAAACTATGCCTAGACTTAGACTTTCTATGCTCTAGTCCATCTCTGGCAATGGACAACAAGCAAAATACCTAATACAGTAAAAGATTTCAAGATTCAGAGCCCCAAATATTTTAAGAAACCCTTCAGTTGAAGCCTCATTAAATGCAAACCTCCTCCTTTAGTTATTGTAATTTCAGTGCTCCTTTTTCTCCACTTTTGTTTTAATGACAATACTCAAACAATTCCTCCAAAGGGCTTACACAGCTTTCACCACTCAGCTCCTTGCAAACTCCATGATTGTAGCTTAGCCAAGAAGAAAGTGGCACACAAAACAGCAATAAATTACAGCACAGCTATGCCATTTAAACAACTTAAGAAAACAATAATAATATGTAGATGCACATTGTAAACAAGTGCCTTAAAAACATGCTTCTGAGCATCTGATACCAGGATATTTCTCTCCAGGATGCCTGTCCTCTTGTGTGCAATGGGACACACTGGACTGGCTCCTCTGCAGCTCCAGGTGCAAGTTTCCCCCTCTCACATCTGTGTGGAAGGTACTGCTGCCCTTGGCATGGGAAAGGTCAGGCTGTTAGTGCCAAAGTGCTCAAAGATGTCCAGCGAACACCAACGTGCTCCACTTTGAGTCTAACAACACTTACTCAAGGCTTACTTTGGAATCAAGGCAACAGGGATCATCAAAGGCAGCCCCTCCTTTACTTGCAAAGCCTGACCTAGCACTATTTAGTTACCCTAATGAACACTTGCACTTTTTTTCCTACAACCATTTAATGCAATTAAGGGGAAAAAAACATACTTCCAAACGTTCTTGATCTTACATCTCGTGCTCCCAAAGCACTCAAGCTAGGAGTAATCTATGAAAACCACTGTTATAGCAATTACCATTGAGCTCAGCTAGAGAAAGTCATTTAATGAAATGACAAGACATGATTCAAGGTAATCATGCAGGATAAAGCAGGGAATACTACCTGGACAGCAAACACACACACACATGTATTTACACCCACACTATTACCCAGAATACTGTTTGTTTCAGGGACACGCGGTGCTAACTCAGCCTCCCTCCAGAGCAGCACAGCTTAGTCAAAGTCGCGGTTGGTAAGAACCAGCGGAGCCACCAGAGTCCACACGTACAGCACGATGCCAATCCAGCTGGAAGAGATCTTCACCCACACCGACGGCCACTTGCTGGTCATTGTCTCGTAAGAAGAATCCGGACTGGGAACGAAGGAAAAGAAAAACGATCATCTGCAATTTTTTTTCAATATAACATACTTGGGTTCTACGCCACCCTTCTTCCAGGGTGTTCACACCAGCCTGTACAAGAACACCACTTGTAATTGGTGTCACAGGAGGTAGAAAAACAACAGCAGCACAAAAAACCTTTAGTACAAGCTGCCAAGAAGCAGAAAAAATTACAAGTAATCTCTAACAAATCTGCAGAAAGGCAGTAAATGGACAGCACTTAGAGATACAAAGAATGTATTTTGCCTTGCCAAAGGACACCACCTAGACAAATTAATCATCTTGAAGTCATATTAACCCAAGTAAGGCCACAAATCAAATCCACAGCAGGACTATCTATTTAGAGTTATTTCTGAAGGAAGTACCTGTTAGTGTTGCTTTTTTGATACAAATTGTTCTTTGCCAATTAACTAGAGACCTTAATTTGTATTTTTTAATTCTGAAGATCATCTGATCAAGCTGTTAACAACAGTTCACACACAGGAGGACTATTTTACTGTGAAGATTTTTTTTTAAGGAGCAGACAATTCCACCAAGCCCTGCCACAAAATCGTTGTGGTTGGAAGAGACCTCTGAAGGTTCTCTAGTCCAACTCCACTGTTCCAGGAGGGACACTTAAATCCAGCTGCCCCAGATAGCTTTTGAGTACCTCCAAGAATGGAAACTCCACAACTTCCCTTGGCAACCTGCAAGTCACCCTCGCAGTGGAAAAGTGTTTCCTGATGTTCAGAGGAACCTGTGTCTGTTTGTGCTCCTTCCCTCTGGCCCTGTCACTGGGTACCACTGCGAAGTCCTGGCTCCATCCTCTTTCCATACCTGTTTCAGGTGTTTATATACATTGGTAAGACACCCCTTGGGCCTTCTCCAAGCTGAACAGTCCTAGCTCTCTCAGCTTCTCCTCATATAACACATGCTCCACTCCCTTCATCACCTTTGTGGCCCTTTGCTGGACTCTCTCCAGTATGTCCATGTCTCTCTCATACTGGGAAGCCCTAGAACTGGAGCAGTCACTGGTGCTGAGCAGATGGGAAGGAACAACTCTCCTGTGACCTGTTGATATAACATGTCCTTTTTCTAGCTCTCTGTACCAGACATGAGCCTAGCGTTTACTAATTTCTAATTGTTACAGAATCTAAGACTTTATCCTGTTCACTTCAGCAGGATGTATTTTAGCAGTCCAGTGAATGACAAGATCATCCTAGAAAACCTGACAGGCGCTTGTGAACAAGGCTGGCTACAGTTTTCAAATACAGTTCCCTAAATGTAGCTCACACGGTAGTTCCCTTGAGAAGGCCCATTCAACACCTACAATCCAGAGCATGAACTTGTGCCTCCTTGTCCACCAAGCCTCATTATTAGCACAACATCTAACCAGATGTACCTGTACCAGTTGGTAAGTGTCATCATGATATACAGTGATGCCAGGAAAAGCATGAAGTGAAAGAAGGAGTAACTGTAAGTAACTCCATCCCTCTCGTTATCTATAGCTCGGTGAACATCATCTCCATCATCAAGGGAGCCATCACTCCTGGGCATTCCATCCTCTATCAGTGTTGATTCATCACTGGTCAGCATCAGCTTGTTAACTTGGCTGTTGTTGGATGTCCGGATGCTGGATTTGACAGGAAAAGACACGGTACAGTTACCAAAAAAATACAATGTAGTATCCAACAATAAGCAATACAAATCAATAGATATTTTTAAAGGAATCTTACCTTGAATAGAGAACACACAGCAAAAACAAAACCAGTCCTACAATTCCCTGTGCATCCCACCACTGCACTACCTGACCTTGGGTTGGAATGGTGGTGCTGTTGTAACCAATGATGCTCAGCAGACTGGGATTACAGCGCCTGTCTATGAGGGAAATTGCATTAGACTTACATGAAACAAGAATAGGACAAATATTTAATAGCACATTTCCATGCTGAATGCACAGAAATAGAAAGGAACTTCGTGACTGTGACAGTCTTGAAGTAAAAAAGCTTTGAATCTAATTTTAGCCTACTGAATCTCTCTAGAGCAGGGAAATGACAGTATTTGGCATAAAAATCTGTCTCTTCAAGCAGATAAAAAGACTCTGCACTTATGTAAGATATGCATCAACTGCTTTACATTCCACCTCAAGTAATTAGATGCAACAAAATAAAAATTTCTACATAACAAATTCTACTGTTAGAAAACAGGTCTGCTAACATATTCCATAGATGGGGTACCCAAGTAATCTCAATTGGAAAACAATGCCAGTTTTTCTTTATGAGTGGTTCCCAACCCACAGCATCCACAGGTAACACTGATGAAACAGCTGAAAGCAGAAGACAATCTTATTTTCCCATAATCACTGCCTGAATTAGATGACTCATGTATTCTATGACACAGAAGCACAGAAGATTGTCCATAACTAAGATAAAAGGGTGAGAGACCCAATTAAAACCACTAAAATCAATATTTGGCAATTTATTCTCATCACCAGAATTTCTGCACTTATTTATTTATTTTTAGAAATACTCAACTGTTTCCAGATACAATAAACACTGACAACATTTATTAATATTTGTTATAAATCCTCAGTTTGGAAAAACATAATCAGTAGCATCTTGGTCACCTACGAAGCATGAAACCTGGT
Organism: Picathartes gymnocephalus; assembly: GCA_013390045.1. NCBI lineage: Eukaryota > Metazoa > Chordata > Aves > Passeriformes > Picathartidae > Picathartes > Picathartes gymnocephalus. The sequence goes on from WEKY01036065.1 coordinate 35,925, forward strand.
AAAGAGGATGAAACTCCTAGACCCCTCAGACCTCTGAGTTGCAGTGATCTGCAAAATCTAAGCTTTAGAATACTGCAGTTCTGCCAGTAAAGAGCAGAAATTCTTACATGGCATATAAGCAAGAGAAGAAGACATTATTTTTGTATGCTAGTTGCAGAGGGGGTGGAGCTCAGAGCTGTGTGGGCATGGCCAGGTTGCTATTTTATACCTCCCACATGGTTGCTGGGAACATGGCTTCACGCGGAGGAAAAGGTGAGCATGCTCTGGAAGCGGTGCCACTCTGCTTCTCTCTCCCCTTCAGGGAGCTTACCTGGAGAAGCCAGGCAGACCCTGCCCTCCCTCACTGCGGCCCGTCCCTTCCTATCCCTCAGGAGAGTGGGCTCCTGGCAGCCCAGGAAGCTGAGCCCTAATGCACACACATTCCATTACCCCGTTCTAATGCTGCCCTGCAGAAGAGGTAAAGGTACAATTTACTGCTGAACTGGTTACCCAAACAGCCCTACATTGCTACTACACTTACCTGGCTCATTGGTCATAGCTGACCAAGTCAAATACATTGTGTAAATTGTGATCACCGAAGACTGCAGCAAACCAGATCTTGGCTGAGATTCCTACACAAAGGAGTCACAAACAGGTAAGTTAGGCAATCAAAAGTCACAGGCACGATTATATTGTGATAACAGAGGAGGCAACAGAACTAAAATTGTACCTGAATCCTTGGCAGAATTGACATTACAGAAGCACCAATGCACAGGAGCATATTAACACTGATGAATGTCTTGTTTTCAGAACAACCTTCTGGATGAGTGTAATAAACATAAAACAAGACAATAGCTACGAGAGACAGCAGATAGTTGACAGCTGTAGCTGATAGCAGAGCTGTGAAGAAACAAAACCACAGTTAAACTGGTTAATAACAGAAACGAGTAAGATTGAACTAATACTGCATGATTATAAAGTGTGGGATACAGTATACCAGAGAAACTGAAATGTGAAAGAAGTTCTCAAGTAGTCTGTAAAGTATTACAAAGAAACAATACACGGGAATCCTGAAGCCATGCTTGATTCTCCAGTGCTCTAACAGCAACCAGAAAGAGCAAGTGTAAAGGAATACAGTTGTACTGCACACACTTTGGCTAACAGCTTAAAAAAAAAACCTGAAGAAATACTTCTCCAACAGAAGAAAAACCAAAATCTCATTTCCAAATTACATCTTAGTAAAAACACTAAATAGTGAAGTGGCCACTGAATGAAGACAGGCCATGCTGTCTTTTGAAGCACCTAAATTATCACATCTGAAACACTTTATTAAAATATCATTTCTCCACTGAGATAACTTGTCCTCTCCTTCACTGCCCTGGCCTTTCACGCAGCATATACCTTCAAAGAATGACTGAGTGGCAACTAGAAAAAGCAATTGTTTGAGATGATTCTACTCAACATGAAGCACTAACAGGTTACTTTGTTTTTAATCAGCACTAAAGGGACTACAAAACCTGTGGCTGAAAAAAAAAACCCAAAAAGCTGCAGTTGTTATTTCTCTGATATCATGATGCACAGAAAGCTCCACCTGAACACGAGGAAGGACTTCTTTACTTTGTGTATGACTGCACCCTGGAATAGATTGCCCAGAGAGGTTGTAGAGTTTCCCCTCACTGGAGATATTCAAGAATCATCTGGACATAATCCTGCACCATGCGCTCCAGGATGACCCTGCTTGAGCTGCAAGGCTGGATCAGATGAGCTGCTGTGATCCCTTCCCGCCTCACCCATTCTGTGATTGTGTGAAACTCATGCCCTGCTCCCAGGGAATGGGAGCTGGACCTCTCCCTGCTTTCCCTTATTTAACTTGACAACAGAAGGACATCAATGGAGTTGAACTACACATCTGAGAAAATTACACTTATGCATGAAGCAGCCCTTTCTGCACTCTGGTGAGTACTATTCAGTGAGTGACTTATTTAAATGCACATTAAATGAAATTTAAAACTTGATTGTAGCACAATCCCTCCTTACCTGCATACCAGCATCTTGAGTTTCCTTCCTCCATTTTTTCAACCCAAGATTCATTCCAGGAATGGGCAAAGTCAATAAGCAAGACCAGCTGAATAAGAATAAAGCAGAATGCTCCAGCCATACCTACATAAAACCACACTAGAAGAGAAGTAAAACAAAACCAGTTAAGAACCATAGATGATTTACCCCTCTGTCTTAGTGACCCTAAACACAGAGAAGCACTATGGTTACACAGCTACAATTAAAACTGTATGACATCAGCATGCACTTACTTTTCTTTTAAAACTAAGTATGATTGCACCATGATACAGAGGAAGACAATATTCCCTCACCAGTTGTAAATGGTCCCTCTGGTATGAAGAAAGCTCCAACACTAATTGCAAGTGCCGTCGCAAATTTGAAGAACCAGAATCTAAAGGGAAATTTAGAAAATAAGGCAACTGTTAAATCTGATCTAATTCACACATAAAATACACATCTTTAAGACCTGGTTTGTTCTTTGTTTTTTTTTAATTTGCTCATTCCTAACTTGCTTCATTAGAAGCAGGATAAAAATTTTATCTGCCCAAGATTTTTGTTCTCCAAAAAATTATGCTTGAACTGTGCTAGACTGACACAAAGTTTGACACATTTCCCAGAGGTATCTTCTTACTCATGAATTACAAATTAGGCTAATTGTGAGCTGCTTTTTTTCTTCCTAAGAATGTTTTAAACCACAACAGTGAGATTATGGAATTGTCTGCATATCAGAAAAATGGGTTTAAAAAATCCTTTCCTGCTTTTAATATCAAAGATCTGATTGGTGCCTACAAGTACATAAAATATTATGCTGGAGCTCCCTACCAGTCTTGGTTCACTTCCTACGTGAGAGAGATATACAAAAGTCTGGATTCTTCCCACCCAGCTTCAGATTCTTTAAGCCTACAGCTGATGAGAATTTATCACAAAAACAAAAGCAAATGATTTATCCTGCACAGAAAAGCCACAATCAAATTTGAAGTCCTTGTTTCAGTGAAGTGTCATTGAATTTTTTTTTCGAGTAAAAGACATGCATTCACAGACCATCAAAACAGATCAGATGTTTCCAGAAAGCATACAAGGGAGTACCTTCCACCAAAGATTCACCAAACTCATCCAAATACAAACTGTATAAATATACCCTGCATAGGGAACTTCAAACTGTTACGCCAACAAAACTGTAAGGAGGTGAAGACTATTTTTTCTGATCCCAGTGACAGGCAGCTCCAAAAACAGGCAGGGTGCTACATGTACTTCAAAACTGAATACAATAGCACAAAGATATGTACCACTCCTCCACAATGTAAAACACTTGTCAATTTTTCAAGTTTTCTACTCCTTCCCATTTCTTTCCATACTTTGAACAAGTTTAATCTCTTCTGCTGGCTGTTACAATCAAGTGATGGAGACCAGAAGAACAAGTGCCAGTTGTGCGGAGAGGAACTACGTGAGATGACAGAAATGTCGAATATGGAACAAAATGGACTAATTCCCTGGGACATAGAGAAGTGACTAAATCCAGTCTGAAAGCTGAATTAAGTTATAATATCTATGTTGTGATACAAACCCCACCAAAACTAATTTTTTAATCCACTTGTTTTTAATCAATGTCATTCTCAATTATAAAAGTAAGAATGGGTTCAAGTTTGTATATTTAATCTCTAACTCCAGACTTTTAAAAGGGATTTTAACGCTCTATTCCATATGACAACTAAAAACAATACTCATCTGAAATAACACCTAAAGCTGCTGTGCATTCTGTACAAGCCAGCAACTGCCTTGTAGATACATTATAATTGTTTTTTTTCTATTGTTATCATAAACCTGAGGCAGGAAACCACTGTGACTGCCGTTAAAAAAGCAGAGAAGGTGAACATTGGCACTAGATCATATTACTGGGTTTAATTTGTATGCAAGCACGAAACAGTCAGTACACATATATGCAAAAACCTAGTATTCTGAGTATTTCAAACCACTGACAAAAAGATTATATTTCAAAGTATTACTGAGGATACACACAATTTCAAAAATCCAAACTTGTAAAGCTTTTCATAAAGCTCACTGTAACATATTATTGAAGCAATGAATTATCACAGGAGACTTGAAAGTAATGTTATTAAATATTTTACCAGCAACAGTTAAATAACATAATTTTTTCTTTTTATTCTAGTGCTGATGCTAGAGTGGCTAAGAAGAGCAAACTGCTATGGGTTGCATAAACAGTATCTAAATTTTTACTGGAGAGCACAACTCCAAATAAGATTATCAAGAAGATCCCAAACACTTAAGAACAGTTTTAGGTAAAAAACATCCCACATCATGTAAAATCACCATGTGCCTTCTTCTGGGAAAAAAAAAAAACCAAAAAACCCAAACAAACAACATTAAAAAAAAAAAAAAAAAAAAAAACACAAAAAAAAAAAAAAAAAAACACCCACAAAAAACAAAAGAAANAACCCACACAACAACAAGGGAAAAAAAAAAAAAACCACCACAAAGAACCCTAAACAAAACAAACAAACAAAAAAACCCCAACACAGCTCTGATACAGAACGTAGCTGAACCACTTCCTTCTTGCTTGCAACAAGTTCTCCAGAACAAGAGTGGAGGGAAGTAACTGAGTTACTGTTGCTAACATATGTTAACACTGTACTCTCTTTCTTTACACCAAAAAAACCTTAAGCAATATTCTTCTCAGTCTTAATTTTCCCCTACAGAAATAATGTGAAGCTTTTTCTCATTTTACGCTAGATATGTTTAATCTTACTATACAAATATGAAATGAAATTTTATGGCTTAGCTGTTCATAGCTTCTGTTAAAACATTAGTCTAAGCAATCACTGTGACCACCAAGATTAAGCACCATAAATGGTTTTAGGCTTTTTAGCATCATGCCCTCTTACAAATATTTACATCTCCTTGGTTCAAGAAGCTACATTACACATAGGCAGAGCCTGGATGAAAACTACCACTTGTATCAACACAAAAGCTAGAATTCCACTGTATTCTTCCATCTGATAATCCTAACCAAAATAAAATACAGAAGAAAATCTACTGGAAAGCTCAGAAACTAGATACATAACTCACTTCTTTTTGCAGAGGGGCAACTGAAAAGATAGCAGAAAGAGAAAAGATACGTTTTATACATCTAGATATATATGTGTAACTGTTATAACCTTTAAAAGAAAACTGTTCAAAAAGAAAAAAAGTTCTTACACAGTTAAGAGGAATATAATTCCCAGAGAACAGATGAGACGCTTAAATCTTTTTATTTCTTGAAAAAGTCTCAGTGGAATGAAACTTTCTGCCATTATTCAACTCTGAATTTCATTGTCTTTAGACAAAAGCAGAATTTTTCATCTTGGGAAATCTCTGGACAGATTATCCAATGTCATAGTTCAGGCTTGGAAAAGCAACAGCCATGTGTATCTTTTCCTCTTACAAAAATTAATCACTAACTCAGCACTCATTTCTGCATCTTACCCATTGTGCACCGCTGCTCTGGGGTCATTGCTGCTCTTCACTTTGATCATCAGCAAGGAGAAGAGAAGGAAGAACATGGCCATGCCAAAGCACACACGGTACACGGCCTTGTAGCCAACCAGGACATCACAGTTCACGTGGCCCTGCACACCAGGAATACTTGTTCCCAACCCTCCATCACAAAATCCAGGAATCTGTCATAAATACAAGACATGTCAGTCATCTTTAAAAGACCTCATGTCAGTAAATGTATATCAATAAATTTCCAATATGCAACTCATTAATATTGTAACACTATGTAACTATTAACAATGTTAGGAAATATGATACTGAAGGACTGCATCATCAGCTACAGTCCAACTAGAACACCAAACACTTGAATGTTTCTAGGAATGGGACAGGGATCTTATTAACAGGTTTTTTTATGTTATTAGCAATTTCGGAACTTCTCAAAGACATGCAGTTTTCCCTTGCTGATCTGAATCAAGAGATAATCAAAGATCTGGTAATTGGTAAATTTGACTTGACAGTTACTATCAGGCTTATGACATGGCTAGGAGGTGGCAGCCTGCTTACATCTCTTATTTAAAACAGACACATCCTTTCCCAAAAAGAACCATCACCATCAAGCAGGTGTATCCGTAACTTCCATATGAAATAGCTGAGAACCAGTCACTACCAGGACATGAGCAACATCTTTTAGAAGTCAAATCATACTCAAGAAGGCTTTAATTTTCTTTCCTAGGTGACTAACATGGCTGTCAATGAAGCTCTAAAGGGGTAACTATACTAACTTGAAATACACATTTACAGATTAATCATTTGGGGGAAATGAACACGAAAAGCCTGTATAACCAAAGTTACTATCTTGGAAAAAACTACAGACTGCAAAACAGAACTGAAGTACGTGCAGCCCAAGTTCAGTGAACCTGTAAGGTCTACTGTAACTCACATTACCACTCTCCAATTTTATCTCATCTTCATACAACTAATAAACTGTAAGATCCTACAAACACTTCTTAATTCCCTGAGTGGAAAACACACTGCTATGACTAGTGAAAAATATTTTTGTTATGCACTGCAGACTTTAAAACAGAACTTTAACTAGTATGGCACAGTGAAACTAGAAGACATCTTAGAGCGTGGCTGTTTTTTTCTTAATCACAATCATAACAAAAATCAATTAAGTGCCATAAATACAAGCATCTCAATAATACTTAATTTGAAACTACACATACATTAATTTTCTTGTTTAATGCAAGATTTTATTTTTTCTGCTCTGAGTATTTAAAGAAGAGGCACAAATTTATATAAAAAATAGTGCTTTTCATCTATAGAGGTATCTTCCCACAACTTCATTATTTAACTTACAAACAAATTAATAGGGAGTGTGAAGCACAGCTGGTAGCAAAAGTACATATTTCCAAATAAAATTCATCCTTTCAAGATGTCAATTACTATTATCTGTGACATTTGTTCTACCAAAAACGTTAGCAATAAATAACCTGACCTTCTTCAGCTGCTCTTCCATGCCTGGTATTAGCATCACACAGGCAACGCTCACGCCAAGAAGTAAAAAGAAGGCATAAATCAGCCGAGTTATGGTGGAGTTGTTTCCACTGGGGCAGCATCGGCAAAGCAGGCACGGGGCACTTCCACACAAGCATGGTATCTGACAAAGACAGAACATGAATTATTTAAAAAGCTTTGGATTACTAGATTTCAATATTTAATCAGGCTGTGCACATCATCAGATATTATGATGGAAAATGACTCATCCTGTGCATCCCACCACTGGTGCAGACTAAGTCATTGCAACACGTTACAGAGCCACCAAACAACAGCGCTTCCTGATGCGCCGCTGCACAGCGAAATTATTGCTATGCCAGAAGTAATCACTTAGCCATTCAGAAGAAATAAAGACTGGATTCAGGCTCATTTGTTCTCTTGAATTTTATTTCATTTCAGCTAAATGACATGCAAGGACTGCTTTTGTTAGCAACTACATCCTCCCTTTCACAGCTGCAGAGATTAAATAAACACACCACGGGAAAAAGATACGAGCATAACTGTCATGTAGGTACACTCTCAGCACCTGGCACAATTGGGATATAATCCTCACTGGGGCCAAAAACATTTCCGAAACACAAAGAACAGGTCATAGAGCCTAAACCTTACATTGCAAATCATTTCATATTAGCAGCTACTCACGTACCACATAATTCTGTTAGGATGCAAAATTAACTTACACAATGTAAAAGTTACAAAGAGCAAGAACAGAGCAAATAGGCAGTACACGTGTCATTGATACCACATATCAACAGCAAAAGTGGATGGGAATGCTGTACAGTTGTAATACTACAAGGGACAGGACAAAATGTACCTGTATTTCATTCTCAGATAGAAAATTGTGGGAAGAAAAAAAGGGAGCTATTTCCTCAGGAAAGGGAACAGGGAACAATTCTCTGCCACTTACTGAGGGACAATTTGGGAAGTAAAAGAAAGGTAAGGTATCACAAGTAAACATTATCCAAAGGTGGAAAGGTTCTATCAAAATGTGTGATCACCGCTTTTCTATGAGCTACAAGAGACCATGGTACCTCTGACAAAGATACAGAACATGGTTAAAACCCAGCTCCTCCCCCAGCATACATCCAGGGACAACTCCACCATGGGACAAAAGCCACAGGTGTTCATCACTGCATGAGAAACAGTCAGGTAAGGACAGGAGTAGTTACAAAGTCACATGACCAGGACATGTCAATCACCCAGTATGACTGGCATGTGTCAGAAAGAGTTCTCAGCAGTTTAGCCATATGACAACCAAAAATGCCAGCAGTCCGCTGCTACTGGAAAAGCCCCAGGGATTGCCGGGAAAAGCAGACAGATTGCCACAACACTCCTGGGAGCCTCCAGAGAAGCCCTCGGGAAAAGGCTGACTATCATTCTTAACGGTTTCAATCAGACTCACACACTGGACCCTCAAACTCAGTCTTCTAAAACACCTCCCTGTATTCCTTTTGGCATGTGTTCTTTCCCAAGGAGCCAAGAATTTTCACTGCGCTAAGCTATGGAATCATCTTTAAACTAGAAAACTTCACCATTACATTTGTCTTGCTAAACCAGTGAACTAGGCAGATTCTCATTATAAATATTTCAGGATGTAAATGCTATTATATTGCACCTTTTTACCTTCTTCTCCACTTGGTATCATTACAGCACAAATAACATGAAGGTGTTGCTTATTGGAGGTTTCATCTCAATATGATAAATTACTTAGACTGAGAGCAACCAGTCCCTGCAACAACCTCTCCAAGGATATGGTAGAGTCTCCACCACTGGAGGTTTTCAAGATGCAACTGGACAGGGCACCAGCTCATCCCACTCGGGCCCTCTTTTTCATAAAAGATGGAGCAGGTGGACCTTTGAGGCTGCTCTATGACTGCAAGCAACTACATTAGGGGCATCTATGCTTCCTAAGCAGGAAATGTATGGCAAATATTGCCTCTGAATGCACCAGAATTTTACAGTACTATTATGTTACACTATTTCCTACACACACAAATAACCTTTCCAGTGAAAAATATCTCTGTTCTCTGTTCAGAAAATTATTTTCTTGAACTAATTCTGTCTGCATTATTATGTCTAAACATACTGTTGAATAAAAGGTTGTATGACTAGGTTTATCTGCTGCAGAAAATCTGGGGACAGGAGCACCTGTTACAAAAATTCACTTCTGTAGTGAATCTCAGTGTTACACTGTTAAATACCTAAATAATTCAAGCAACTTGCTCCTGAGTGCCTCAAGGGAAACAGAAGCACGCATGCTTCTACAGACAGGAGAGACTTGCAGTAGCTGAAATGAAGATGACTGTCTCCACCTCACTAGGAAACAATGTGCCTCAAGACAGGCCATGCACCTCACTGGAGTGTCTGAGCTCCAACACCAGCTTCTAAAATATTTTGCCTCCAAACAGCTCATGCACACACATCTCTGAACAACAGACACCTATTGATACATTATACTCTTTATACAAGTTGGCCACTTACACAAGGAATCACATTATAGTCCAATTCTCTCTCTCTTTGGCAAAAGAGAATAAAATACATACCATTCCAACAAAACAGTATTATACTATTGACAAAACTACTTGTTACAGACTTCAAAAAGAACAGAAACCAAAGAACATTCAGCCCATGGAATTCAGCTTATCAGCAGAGGCAAGGAGAGTTGGTGCCATTTTCTTCCTAAATTTGAAGCACACCTCCCACAAAAATTTCAGTAGTACAAACAGCAAGACGCTACCATGGAGATCAAAGCTTAACCCCCGAGGTGTGACTCAGCTTAGTCACAGATGCAGACAAGAAGTTACTCTACAATTACTTTTTCGCATGCTTCCCTAAGGAAGGTTAGACAAAAGTTACTCAGTCACACTTGCAAAAAATGTATTGCCTTCCAGAAACTTTAATTTTACTTATCTACCAACTCATATCCCATTACATTTTTGAGGAAAAATAAGCAGCTCAATGGTGTTTATTAAGGCAAAATAGGAAAAGACAACTCACACACCTATTCTGGGAGCAGCCAGCTGGGCAGACAAGTTAATTCATGCCTACTAAACTAGTCACTTAATTCCCCAGGGCAGTGGAAATTGCATGAGGAACACATAACTAGATGTATATTGAAGGAGAGAGAAAACCCCACAAAATGATGGATGGTCAAATGTTACTGCCCCTGATGCACACAGAACAACTTTTTAATATCGAACATAATCTTCCTACTGGAGTAATGACTAAATGATTATATATTGAATTAAGTATTTGCAAAAACACTAAGCCCCTGCTGGGCCTAGTCAGAGTTTAGCTACATCATCCCTACTCTTAAGCTTAAAGACAGTGAATCAATCAAGATCTTTGCCTAGGTAGAGAACATTAAGGGTGCAAAACAGCAGCTCAGCTGTTTCAGAGAACAGCACAATAGAGGCAAGACACAGCATAGGGAAAATGGCACTGCCTTATCAATCCAGGCTGTCAGGAGCAGAAGACTTTTGGTGAGATGGCTCTGCTCTTATGGCTTTGGCCTCACCCCCCATCTCTGACAGGCTCCCCCTTACTTAAAAATGCTGATCTGAAGCACTGCCTGATCAGCACACGGGAGGGAAGAGCTCTAACACTGAGCAGTAACACAGCACAAAAACCCCAGAAGACACAAGCAGGGCAGGAGGGCTGATGCAGAGGCCTCACAGAGAGCAGCTTTGCACAGCACAACACGCGGCCCTGCAGAGGAGCAACACTGACAGCAGCGTCCTCAGGGGCAATGGAGCTCTGCTGGCCATGGGACAGCCCGCACCAGCACCAACACCACTGCACCTGGTTCAGCTGCTCCCTCACCTCACTGTGTGCGTCCTTCTCAGAGCCACAAACAACTTGTACTGACATATCCTTAGACCAGCGTGGACAGATTCCTCCTATTCAGAACTGCTGTATAGGCTTTAAGTGCTGATTTTAAATGTGGAAAGAACATGAACGCTTTAAAGCCATCAGGGGAAAAGAGACAATACCAACAAAAACAACGCACCCTGATTTATTTGGGCACTTTAAAGGAAGGGATAGGGGTTAACTACTCACAGTAAATCTGATTTAGTTAAGATTATGATCTCATGCAAATCATTTTATCTAACAGGCCATTAGCTGAATTTCTCTGTAGAGAAACAAACACCCAAGAGCAAGTAGACAAGGGTTCTTCATATACTACAAACACCAACCATTTGTCAGGAAGGCTGTTTATGAACTTGAAAATGCAGTATATATTAACTCAAGTATTTGAATTAAAGGCTATAGTCACTATGTCATGAAGTATTTGACAATAGTTTTAAGAAATAACGTTAACTATATTCAGCTAGTAATTAAAGCCTAACTGGCTAAGTCATTAAGTAGTATTTAAAATGTTAATGAGAGCAAAATGAACCCTGACAGTAATTAGTTAAAAGGATATTATCAGTGTTCCAGTAGATTATTTGCAAGCGTATCAGCCTGGAAGTTAACTTATGCAGATTTTCCAATTCTATAATAATTTCATAGAATTTGTACATGAGATGAAGGGATTATGGATCATCTCTCTTAACTAAAGGTCACTCTGTATTAGAGGAGCCAAAGCCCATACATTCAGATATCACAAAAAATAGGAGCTTGGATAAATATGAGGTTTTTTTATATCACTAGAAGTGTGTGTATGAATGCTTCAATAATAGCTAATTTAATTTAATCCACATATGGTACAATATTTTTGGTGTGAAAAATTCAGATTTCACAATCTCACTGACATTCTTACAGCAAACATCTAAAAACTCACAAACCACTTGATTGTGTCAACTTAGACAGGGACTAGACTTGGAAAGACACATCACTTATGGATAAAAAAGCAGTACCTCAGCTGAAGGCTCTTTATCAACTTCTTTGCTTTCCTGCATAGTGCAAACAGTTTTAATGCCATCTCAATCTACTGTTTCCCATGAATAAAAAATCACCTGACAGTGGTGACACATCACTACGGATTACTGTGCCGCGAGGAAAGGATGGCTCGGCGATACAAAGATGCTACAAAAGGGTGGAGCTGCTCAGGACAAAGCCGTAAGAAAGAGGAATTAAATACAACTATTAGAATCGGGAAAACATGCGAGTTTTGATTTTTCCGAAAGAAACGCTGGAGTTCAAAGCATTTGATCAGACTCTTTACAGATTCGGGGAGAGATGATTTCACCGTAACATCGCCCGCACAGGAACGCGGATTAAACGGCGCCCAGTAGCTGGACAGGCCGGCCTGTCTGGGTTAAGGATAAAGCCCCCCACAGCCCCGAAGAAACGGCTCCGACGGATCCCCGGGGGTCCCGGGAGCAGCCCGAGAGAGCGGTACCACGGCGGGGCCCGACCCCTCCGGCGCGGCGGGGAGAGAGCCCTGCCCGGGCAGAGCCGGGGCCGCGACCGCTCGGGGCGGACAGAGCCCGGCTAAGACCGGGCAGGGGCCCGCAGCCTCCCCGTGCCACAGGAGAAGGAGGGAAGGCAGCGCCACAGCCGCCCTGGGTGACAAAGGCGCAGAGAGGCGACGGGCGAGGCCCGGGTGGGGAGGGAAGGAGGATTGGGGGGGAAAGCACCGGCCGCCGGCTCCGAGCCTGCGACGGGCAGGGAAGGGCAAGGAGGGACCCCCGCGCCGCCCTTGTCCACCTTACCCAGCTCGCCATGGAGCAGAGGCCCAGGACGCCGCCCATGGTCCCCGGTGGCTCGGGCTCCTCCAAGATGGAAGCGCGGCCGCGCTCCCGACGCCGTTGTTTACTGCTCCCAGCGGCGCTTCCGCCTGCGCTGACGGCACGGCGCGTCACTTCCGGGCTGGCGCAGCCCCGCCGCCCGCGGCCTGCGGGGAATGTGGCGGGCGTGCGGGAAGGAGCCTGCATCTCCTTTGAGGTCGGGACTCCGTACGCCTTCAAGCCCAGTGAGGAAGAAGGGAGATCTAACCAGGGCAACAGGCAGCAGCCAGCGTCCGTCAGTCAAGGGCATGCGGGAGCTAAAGCTTAAAGCTTGTTAGGTGTAAGCTGTGGATGTAGCAAATCAAGATGTAGTGAGCTGGATGTCTTAAATCAAAATGTTGTGTGTCAGTAAAAGAGATAATCAAGGGCATTTGGGAACTAACAAACCTGAAGGATGTAGTAAATCAAGGTGTTGATACACATCTGTGAATACGTTATTAACTTGGCAAAATGTTTGATGTCCATGTGTCCCATAACTGAACTATGTTCATTATAATACTAGAAGTCACACCTACAGGTCACAAAGGCCCCTGGCCAGGTGCAGACACTTCCGCTGAGCATCCATAGATGTCAGCTGGGGTTATGTAGCTTGTATGAAGATTCCTAACTAATCATAGTAGATGAACACAGCCCCAGAAAAGGAAAAAAGCCCCCAAAAAAGAAAAGAATCCTAAAAGAAAAATTCGTGCTTAAAAGTCTTAAAAAACCAATCAATTATGGACCAGAAAATTCAGGTAATACATTTAATAATATAGACATTATAATATATTTCATGCATACATTTATAAAAAATATTTAATAATAAGGGTATTATAATACCAGGGATACTGTCTGAGCTGAAAAATACAACTCTTTCATTTGTTAAATGTCTTAAGATCCAAAACTAGACACAGGAGGATACACAAAGAGGGATACATAAACAAATTGGGTTTTTAAATAAAATACTTAGCAGTATGAGGCAAAGTAGTTCACATCATTTTACAAATTAAGAACATTTTTGTCTCTTACAATTTTCACTTCCTGCTAACATGCAGTCATTACACTACTACATGCTGGGCTGCAGCTCAGATTGGATTTATCTATGGATGTTGCTAAATCTCTCCTTTGAAACTGATTTTTCCTTGTTTTCAAAATCAAACATGAAAAGGCTAAGAAGGAATTTTTGCAGGCTGAAGGTTTAAAGCTGCAATTGTTTCGTGATAAAAAGTGGGAATAATTAACAAAATGGTTATAGCTATTTCTTTGAAAGGTGAGTACACAGAATTAGTGGACATTGAAAGATTTTGGAGTACCTTTAGTTGGGCCAGTAGATCCACAACAGTAATTCTTAATGTTCACTCTTGTTTGTGCGCTAATTTGAGCCAGTGAAGTGTGCTGTGTTCATCCTCCACATAACACTGCTGCAGTAGCCAGGCGCTCCTGGAGGCTCAGCATCAGCTCACAGCTCACAGCTAACTCTGCAGCTTGCTTCATGTCATGAATGCATAATCTCCATTCCCTCTCCTGTGTGAAACCCTTAATCTTCCACAAAGATGAGTTTTCATTGGTTACTGGTTTTTTTCCACTTCACTACTCCCGCAATTTTCACAGGGTGCGCTTTTTCCTTACAAGAATTTCTGATAGCTGTGGCAGCCTATTTCTGTCCATACCAACCTGATCTCTTTTTTTTCCAAATACTAAATCCCAGCATTGTTCTCTGATTCAGTCATTATTTTTGCTATCTTATTTGTAGCATCTACTGTGGAAAGATAACTGGAGCATTACGTACACTTCACTGAACCAAGCCCTGCTCCTCCTTCACTACACATCTTTTCTAAGAAATTGTAAAATAGAAAAGATCTGCTACAGGAACTTGTCTTCCAGAATTTTATTCCATTTTCAAGTCATACAGTTGCCCAACAGCATTAAATTGTATTGTGAAATACCAGTTTTACTTCATTTGAAGGGGGGTGGAATTCATCAAACCCAGATGTATGTCCCAGATGGCTTCCCCAGTGTGATATCTTGCTTCCCTGTGACCCTTTTGAGTTTGTATGGATATGAAATAATCTCTGATTATTTCTTTTTAGAAAATAACAGGACTCAAATAGCAGAAATAACTTTTTTTTCTTGTTTGTAATAGTGTATTATCTTACTAAAACCTGTATTATCTTACTAAAACCTGCCTTTTTGTCAGCTGTTTATTGGAAAATGATAGTTTTTCCAAAGTAGAGATCACCTGTCAGTTTCATGGTCTGCACAAGCAACTTTGATTAGCTCCTTCAGTGGATGCCAGCTCTCCAGAGAGCCCAGAGCTGCCTTGGAGGATCCCAAACATGGCTACACACACTTTAAACTCCAGCAAACCATTTTATGTCTTGAGTCCATGTCCCCAGACCACTGAGAGGAAGGATGAGCTGGACAGGATAAGATACACTAAACAGGCTTATGCTTTAGGCAAGGCACCAAACACACAAATAGAACATGTAGGGGAATAAAAATGCAAATAAAACATGGCTGTACTGGGGCCTCGCTCATCTTTGTGCTACAATGCCGAACTCATACCAAACATCAGCATAACATTTGGAGGAAGCAAAGTGTTCAGCCTTCAAAACTCAAGGAGAAAACCCAGGACGGCTTTTGTTCTCGCGGCGTGCACATGGATCTCCGGCTAAAGATCCTTTCCCCTAGAGGGCAGTGCAACTTAAAGAATTGAAATCTCTCCCTGGCAGCGTTCAAATGGAATCGGCAGTGTGAAGATGGGGTTTTTATCTCAACATTGTTAACAGAAAAATACTCTACAGGGGCGTATTTTCTGGAATGAATCTGTGTACACAGTACGATTCTACATTTCACTTACTTTATGTCATTTTTAAGTGCAATCTACAAAAACCCACCTTTTTTTTCCCGCTAGATCCTGTAAATGAAAAGTAATATTGAAATAATGTCTGTGACAACACATTATAATATCCAGGTTTTGATCTCTATTGTGAGAGAGAAGTGGAACAAAAAAGAATAAAATTCTTATTTCTGATGGACTGTGCAAGGACTTGTAATAGAGATATCAGAAATTTAATAGAATTCAGAGCCCATATTATTCAAGGACTGACCTAGATATAAATCTAATAGATTCAAATAGATAGGAGTATAGAATAAATGTTCCTCTTTATCTCCCTCTTACAAGTTTGTGCATTTTGTCATTTTTTTCTTCGAGCAATACCTGTTTATGCAGATCAAAATCAAACAATGCAATGGATTTAAATGGTATAGCATTATCATGTATGCTTCTAAAATGATGTCTTATCATCCTGAAAAATACATTACTGAGTAGAAATTCATCAACAACTTTTTTTGGTTTTTTGCGATTTTTTTGTAAATATATATCGATTTAATCCTTTAGAAAAGAGTGGACAATCTGAAACTGTTTTATACAGCCATTGTCATGAAGCAAAGAACAAAATATCATCAGATTGTGCAAATTGCTGCCATTCCATTTATAGCAGCAGCAGATTAGATGCAGATTGGGTCAAGATTGTTATTAACGTTCCTATTAAGCCACATCACAGTCATTGCAAGTGAGAGAGGAAAACTAATTTCTACTCTGTTACTGTTATTGTGTGCCTGGAATAAATGCTTTCCAAGGGTAAATTGACAAAACAGTTTCACATCACTACGTAATGCTATATTAATTGGAAAAGACAGAAATATTTGTAATAAAATCAGCCCCCTTCAATTTGAATAGCATAGTACAGTTCAGTGTTTCTAAATAATTGGCATTTTGGAGACAGCTGCTAGCATTGTAACAGGGTGTGATGGATGCCTTTAGCATCCAAAATGGACAACTTTGAGTCTATTCCCATCTTCCCTACTGGTCCAGCCATGAGAAGCTTTGTGTTTATATCACTTATCCTGGGCATAAGACTAAAGAAACAAGTGGAATTTGTCAAGGAATGATTACCCTTATTTTTCATCAGCCAGCAAGAATTTAGAATCCATCTGTATTCTTCAAAATCAGCCTGTCTTGTGTATTGGAAGGTTCATCTCAGGTGAGATGCCTGAGAGTACCTGAGGATGCATCACTGGCATTGCATTAGGCAGGTTCCAGTCTCAAGAGGGAATGGAATTTCCCACAGTGGCTTTCTGGAGGCAGCTTTCAGCACAAGTTTCGAGGGAGGCTGGTCACAAGTGGTGTCCCCTCAGCTCAGTACTGGGGGCAGTCCTGTTTAACATCTTTATCAACGATATGGACAAGGGGATTGAGTCCTCCCTCACTCAGTTTGCAGATGACACAGTTGAGTGGGAGTCTTGATCTGCTGGAGGGCAGGAGGGCTCTGCAGAGGAATCTGGACAGGTTGGATCGATGGGCTGAGTCCAGTGGGATGAGGTTCAACAAGAAAATGTGTCAGGTCCTACACCTGGGTCACAACAATCCCACAGAGCGCTACAGGCTGGGGGAAGAGTGGCTGGAAAACTGACTGGTGCAAAAGGACCTGGGGATGTTGGTTGGCAGTCAGCTAGGCATGAGCCAGTGTGTCCCCAGGTGGCCAAGATCTGAAGCCAGTTGATTGCTGAAATAAGTTGGGGTTTTTTTTAATAACCCTTAAAATCCATCCATCCATCCATGCGTCCATCCAACCATCCATGCATCTATCCATCCATGCATCCGTCCATCCAACCAGCCAGCCAGCCAGCCAGCCAGCAGAACTGTTGGAGAAAATGTATGTATTTTAAGAGAAGATAATATTTTTATTTATTTATATATATATGCAGGGATATCACTAGAGCTACACTGATTCATACCAGCTGTTAGTGGTCTGTTTTATCAGTGACCTTTCTTTCATTCTCGAAGGCAATGAAGATGTACTTCCCTCAATTATGAGTTTCGGCTAA
Source organism: Picathartes gymnocephalus (assembly GCA_013390045.1). Classification (NCBI taxonomy): domain Eukaryota; kingdom Metazoa; phylum Chordata; class Aves; order Passeriformes; family Picathartidae; genus Picathartes; species Picathartes gymnocephalus. Next base: position 53,612 of record WEKY01036065.1, read on the forward strand.
GAATAACATTTGCCAGTCAGGAGTGGCAATACAGAGGTTCTGATCTTAAAAGGTAATCATGAGGAAGTAAAGATGCAGTATTTTAGTATTTGCTCCATAAAAGCATTTAGCTGGAACAAGAAAGCATGAACTTAGGGATCATTCTGTTGTTAGGACTGATACTTAGGGCACTGTGGCTAATTTTGAAGACATTAATAACATTGGTGGAATCAGATGCAGATTACCAGCTATTTTAAACAAATTAAAATGTGAACATGCTGAACAACTAGCTGTTATTTAATTGGCTGTGGGAGTTGTCCCAGAAAACAGGGAGCAACAAAAGTGGTGCCACAAAGGCTCTGGAGGCACCTGCACAGCTTCGTCCCCTGGGAACACATGCTGCAGAAACGTAATAGCATTCTTTCAAAAAGTTAGTGAACGTATGAATAAGGGTGATTTGGCTTCTGCAGTTACCTAGATTTCTAAAAAAGCCTTACACAAGGTCCTTACTAAGAGCTTTCAAAGCAACTAATCAGTCACAAAATGACAAAAGAGGCTCCCTTTTCGATTAATGGCTACTAGCAAGATCCATCAAGGGCTATTAAGCATAATTGTCCAGCTTCAATCTCTATTCAGAAAATCCTTAAACTGGTAATTGCTGGAACTGGAATGGCAAAGCTATCACCACCTCCTTGTCCTTCAGCTACCCTCTTTCTTGAAGCATTTGCTGCTGGTCTTGTTCAGGGACATAATGCTGGGCAAGAGGATTCTTACCCTGACCTAGTGCAGCCTTCCTGATATTCTTAGCTAAGTGTCTTACTATGCACTGAGTAGTAGCAGCTATCTGTAATTTTCTCTTTTTCAATGATAAAAAGACACTTCCTTTTGTAACTTAATAATTTTAGGTAGAAATAGAGCGCAATAATTTTCACATAGAATCATAGGAAGGTTGGGGTTGGAAGGGACCTTAAAGATCATCTAGTTCCAAGACCCCTGCCATGGGCAGGGACACCTTCCACTAGCCCAGGTTGCTCAAAGCCCCATCCAAGCTGGCCTTGAACACTTCCAGGGATGGGGCATCCACAACTTCTCCAGGCAACCTGTTTAGGTGCTTCACCACCTTCTGAGTAAAGAATTTCTCCCTAACATCTAATCTAAAACTGCTGTCTTTCCATTTAAAACCCTTAGTCCTGTCACTGTCTGCCCATACAAAAAGTTCCTCTCCCATCTTTTTATAAGCTCCCTTTCAGTACTGAAAGGCCTCATTACGTCTCCCTGAATCCTTCTCTTCTCCAGGCTGAACAACCCCAGCTCTCTCAGCCTGTCTGCATAGGAGAGGTGCTTCAGTCCTCTGAGCATCTTTGTGGGTGGCAATGCTGAAATCTGTCATTGCTCCTGTTTTTAGAAGATTTTGAGAAAGGAACATGGTACCTACAGTTTGCTAAGTTGTACCAAGAGCCCTCCTCTGCAGAATCCTGGGGCACCATCAAGGGCACAAGTTGACCATAATCCTTCAACCAAAGAGCTGCACTTGTGTGGGGAAGGCAAAGCTGGAATTTGTACGTGTATGGCTCACACAGCCACAAGCACTGGATTACTGATTATGAAAAAGTTTGGACTATACCATGGACTCTGCATCTGTGTAAACTCACAGAAGAGAGAGGATCACTATTCAAGTCAACATTTGTAAATCCAAGTGTTCTCCCTTACTGCCACTTCTTTCCCAGCACGACCGTACATGTGTTGGTGGCAGGTTCAGGTGTAGGAGCGAGCAGTCCTGGCCCTTAAACAAAGCTGTTAGGTGTAAAGATTTATGTCTGTGTACTAAATGGGCAAATTGCTCTCTCAATCTGTTAAGCTGTCAGTAAGATCTCTTGGCAAGCTACAACAGTTTGCTGCTATTTTTTGGAGTGGAACAAATTGCCTGTGTGCAAATAGAGCCTAATAGTAAAACACACCATGAATATACTGATCAAGGCATTCAAGGAAGTAAATCAGAGTTTATTTAACAGGGAGAAGAAGAATCAATGTTTTCAGTGATGAATGCCTAAATAAATATGTTAACAATTCCTCTGCACTCCTGTTAACTCCAGCTGAGCTGTCTGGTTCTCTGGACCTCGTGCTAGCACTCTGGCCAATCATGCCTAATTTGGAGTCCCTATTTAAAAAAAAAAAAAA
>WEKY01036065.1:55804-69220 GCA_013390045.1 Picathartes gymnocephalus
AAACAAGCCTTGAGAGGATGTTTGGACCCAAAATTCTCTTTTGACAGTTGCTTATTTGTGATGATGGACAACTTACTTATTTTGCAGAAACCAAAGTTAAACTGATTTAATACCATGAAAGAAAAAACAGCAAAAAAAAGGTCAACAAAAACATACTTCTGCCATTTTTCTTCTCTGGCTTGACAAATTGGTTTCTGGAACAGCGTTTTTTCTCTGCTAAATTTGAATTTCATCATTCATGGTGTTCTACACTGGAGTAATGGTATTGGAGCAGTCACTGTAGCAATGATAGAAAAGCCATGGGAAGCATTCAGAAGCATTGGTATTTCTGTGACTGCTTTGGAATATTCTCAGCACTGATCTCCTCTCTGTGCCTGTGAGATTACCCAAGCACTGCAAGGTTTTGTTGCACATAGCTGGTTCAGTACACTGCATGTGGAATTTATTTATGAGAAACATAGAAATCTCAGTAATTTTCTTTTTTTATTTAATAGAGACTTTCTGACAGTTCCTCTTTGCACTCTCTTTTGTCTTACCACAAGCAGCCATACTGTTTTCACACCTACCCTGACATGAACTTTCTAAATGCTGAACTAGATTAACTCCTATTTTGACTCTAGGGCTTCAGCCAAGACAGAAATTGCCTATCTCCTTGCAGCAAACCTATTTCAGGTGGGCATGCAAAGTCTAGTAAAAAAAGGCAATGAGATTTTCTGCCAGCCCTGAGCAATGAACCAGAGCCTGAGGATAAAAATGTTCTTGTCTACCCACTTGAAATTGAGGTAAGAAGAGTCAGCTCCAAGCTTCTCAATAACAGAGGCAGATTTCAATTTCAATGCTCCAAGAAAAAGAATAAAATGGAATTTGTCTTCTTTCTGGAGTGGTAAAATCTGTGACAGCAATGTGTCAAGTGAGGCAGATGATACAACAGGTCTGAAGGTGGTCAGGTACAGTTTTAGGACAGGGAGGATGGTGAAAGAGAAAGGTCCAAGTATACTGGTCCAGGTGGTGCTGGATTAAAGGTCACTATCCAGTGTCCATCATCTTGGGTAAATTACAGGCCCAGGGATGCCCTCATCTGTCTCTTGCAATATACCAAATAGAAGGCAACTCTAAAGCTTTCCCAATGCTTTCCTAAATGATGTGCCTTGGATAAACATTGGTTCCCCAAGCTTCCCCCCACTGATGTGGTCAATGAGTAGATGGTGGTTAACCCACTGATATTTTTCTTATTGATTTAAAGATGGAGACTTGGGGGAGAGGGGACTCTTGGTGACAGGACCGCAAGCTTCAGGACTGGAGACGTTTCAGGAGGCAGACAGTCTCTTTCCTGCCTGTATATCCTAACACACATGATGGAGAATGAAAGTGGAGAGCTGCCTATGATCAGTTGGTGTGAATCATGGGATGGTTTGAGTCGGAAGAGACCTTAAAGGTCCTCTCGTTCCAACCTCCCATGGACAGGGATGCCTTTCAGTAGACCAGCTTGCTCAGAGCTCCATCTAGCCTAGCCTTGAACACTTCCAGGGCTGGGGATGGGATGAATCTGGACTTGCACATCCAGGCAGACACAGTGTGGTGTGCCATTATGTGTGATGTAGTTTGGGCCTATAAATATGCAGCATATCTTTGCATACAAAACACAGACATTAGTGCAAAAGGAATACGTTAAACCCATAATGAATATTTGTCATTGTACCATGCCTATAAATTGAATTTACAGTGTTATGTTTTTATCCTTGTCAGCTTTGCCAGTGACAGATGTTGTCCTGAACCCCAGATAACATTCCTAGCATTCCAGTTAGTAGCAGGTATTTTCATATGCAAGCAGTATAAATGCTGGAATTCATGTTTATACAAGTCTTTATGCACATTTCCTAAAGAAAGTGCAACAGATAGTCAAGCTGGGGAGTCTGGCACCATTTTGTGGATCACTCTGTCATTCTCATGTCAAGACTCCATATGCCATTAGAAGAAAAAGTGGAGTTTTTAAAGATGACTGCAGGAAAGGAAAAAGATCAGTCCCAGAAACTTTCATGCTTCAGGGAATGAAAAGAAGGGAGCAAACTATAGATCCATTGTACTCCTATGCTGGCACATCTGTGACCATCTCAAGAGGATTTTGTGGAAGGGAGTCTTAAGGCAGCAACGCCTCCTCAGTTTGCACTGTGTGATCTAGAAGAGTAAATAAACCTAGATGAAACAGGAATATAATGAATACGAAGGAGAACGGTCTACAACAAAAATGTGCATTGGAACAACCCGGTCTAAGGTAGTTTCACCTTCAAACTGTTTATGCTTAGTGCCATATATTTCACTTTTTGCTCCTGATAATCTGTTACATTACCTGGTTATCCAGTTAATGCTTAAGAGCAAAATAATTAAGAGGTTCACTCACATTTAAACATCCTTAGAAGCTCCTTAAAATGGAGAAAACTGCTATGGAAACTATATCTTGCCATCAGCATTTAGGTTTTTTGGAGTAAGATGTTGTCATACTTTTGCATTGGATGTAGGGCTGCACTTTAATAGATACTATAAAAAACTAAAGTTTTGAAAATTTTTTTTCACTGTGTTTCAGTGTTTCAATGGAAAGCATTTTTTCCTTTTGCTCTTTTCACAATCTGAATCCAGACATTATTCTCTCATGATCGAATTGTATTGTTGTAAATTACTAAACTAAAAAAAAACCAAAAACCAAACCAAAACAAAAAGCAACAAAAAAACCACAAACAAAAAACCCCAAAAACCCCAAACAAACAAACAAAAAAAAAATCAATCAAACAAAGCAAAACAAAACAAAACAAAACAAAAACCAAAAAACTAAAAAACCCAAAAACCAAAAATAAAAAAAAAATAGCAAAACTAANCAAAAAAACCCCCACAACTCCCCCCCCTCCCCTACAAACTGGAAAAAAGATGTCAGGTTTTCTGATTAGGAAAGATCTTTTTTTGCTGCATATTTCACATCTGTAGTGTAGCAGAGAAAATTCTGTGTTCTCTTGCATGAAACCAAACCAGAAAAATCTGTAAGTCAATATTTAGCACTTTCCATGTAGCAAGAACTACTTTGTCTGTCCTCTATGTGAAGACTAAATTATAGTAGCAGCTCTATTAGATTTAGAAACACATTCAAGTGAGTAAACATTGCATAAACTCTAAACAATATAGCAAATGAACTTTTAAGTGACAGCCCCTCAAATAATTTGATCTCTTAATGTAGAAGACCAGCCATCTCTGCACATTGTAAACTGTCCCATGGTATGTCTACAAATCTGAAGAGGAAATAATATTTTCCAGTGGACAATTAGAGGAAACCTGTCTTTCAAGGATTATGAAAGCGGAAAAAAACCTCAGGCTGTGTGTCCTCTACATAGTGATGACTTGAAAATTTTGCATTCCATAGTAACCATGCCCTTTACTGCTGCTAAATTATTGTGGCAGGAAGGAACTTCATTGTAGGTTTGAGTTATGGCAAGACCGCATGCACCATTTCTGTAGGCATCGAACTTTAGTGTGAATCATTACAGCTGTTCTCACAATTGTGGAGAGCCTGTGAACAGAGGCGCTGCTCTGGCAGCCTAATAATGTCTGAATAAAATGGAGATAGGCCCATTTAGTGGCTCTGGATAAGGACACAATTTGTAATTGGCACCATCTGATCACATCCAACTTTTATTTTGATATGATTTCTTCTTGCAGCTGTTTTGGTAGCTTTGGTTGGAGAGTTCACATTTTAATTACCATCAAAGGACGTATTTCAGTTCTGCTTTCTAAAACTTCATCTCTTTCCCCAACCCTTCACTGATGGTTTTTCTGTTGGATAGATTCTTGCTCAAACTGCCTACGTCAGAACTGATCAAATCTCAGGTATTTCCATCCTTAATCTCTTCCCCTTCAGTCTCATTACCTGGTATGATATTTTGGACCTCCAAATCCATCATTCTCTTAAAGATCTTAAAGATTTTCTGATTTATTAATACTTCCATCTTACAAAAGCCTGGATAATCTTATACAAGGTTATTTAAGAGGATCAGCCTGTATCTTCAAATCCATTGTCTATGCCCTAGATATGTTCACCTACTGAGACTAATAAACACAAAGTTAAGAACTTTGATATTCAAGGCTGCTTAAATTTGAGATTAATTTTGTGACTAGGTGATGATTTTTTTGAGGCGAAAATGCCTTTTTGAAACACAGACCATTTAATGAAAGAGCAAGAATTAGACTATAGGTGATCAGTCACACTGCTTGACAACTGACTTATAAAGATTAATTCTCCAGTAATGTTGGTGAGGCACTTCTGAGAAACTTCCTGAAGAAATTAATTCACTGAATCACTGAAGGTTCCTGAATGGTGAATACATAGAAACAGTCTGTTTTGTACAGCTAATTTGATGCACTCCAAAGAGCTGATTCATTCTGAGAGGTTCTTTCAGAAACATCTTCTCTTGTCCTTTTTTTTTTAAGACAAGAAGTCTTTTCACCCCTCTTGGGAATTGATTTTTTTCTGCTTTTCAGTATCCACGTGCTCTCTCCCTGGAGACTTCTCTCAGCCAGCCATGAAATCAGTACCACCGAGGAAGACACAATGCAAGCTTATTACTACTTCCATCATTCTTGACATAATGATCCCTACATCTAAAGGGGAAACGCAGATTCAAGTCCACTCTATTGTCTGATTTCTTTTAGTCCGAATTACTTGCATTTAGTGTCTTCTATATCTGGAACTTTTTAGTCCAGATTACTCAGATACTAAATTTAAATTACAACTAATGCCAAATTAATATATAGTCATGTGCTTGGGTGCCTGTAATATCAGTTCTCCAATCACCTTGTGATGACATGTAGATAATTCTCCCCAGTGCTGGTTCTCTTGCCTTTTTTTTGTCTACTGATTTGTGCTTCATTTGTCACTGACACATCTCGCTGCTTGTTTGCTCTTCCAGCTCTTGCAGCCACTGAGAGTCCTGGAGTTTTTAAAAGCTCCAGCTCCTTTACACAGCGCTTACTAAAGAGTGCTCTCTAGTTAACAAAAGTCTGAGGAAAAACCTGGCTTTTTCAAGATGACCAAGGTAAGCTGGGTACCTTAACAGGCCATGCATTTAGCTGGGACTGCTATCTGGTACATTATAAATAGCATGAGAAGACCTCAGAGGTGTCACTGCAGCCTGTATACCCACAGCGTAAACAAATGAACAACAGGAATGCTATGAACCTGGCCCTTGTAGACTGTGAAACCTGGAGAATATTCTTTACATTCAACTATTTTTCTTTCTTTTCTTTTCTTTTCTTTTCTTTTCTTTTCTTTTCTTTTCTTTTCTTTTCTTTTCTTTTCTTTTCTTTTCTTTTCTTTTCTTTTCTTTTCTTTTCTTTTCTTTTCTTTTCTTTTCTTTTCTTTTCTTTTCTTTTCTTTTCTTTTCTCAGTTTACTGCCTTCTTTAGCACTTTTCCACAGTAACTACAGCTTATTCTGGACATCTGACAATATTGCTCCTGGTAGGACAATTTCCCAACATTTCTACCTGGGACTGGTTCATATCTCCATCCCATATGATCCTTTTGTCTAACTGCTATGGTGTGCAGAGGACAGATAGCTCAGAAAAAGTGAAAATGTTCAGCCAGAAATTCATACAGTTTGTGACATTACTGCAGCAGCCAACTCTGAGAGACTGAACTGACCTTAGTCATAAAAAAACACCTTGCAGACAGCCACACAAGTAAATGTCTTCTAACTTCCTTGTACCTTTCCAATAGAATGAGGAAAAAATGAATGTAAAGATAAATCCATAAAGAACTGGTGCATTTTGGTCCAGAATTTGATACCCCAGAGATCAGGAACTGTGTGAATCTTCCAACTGAACTAACTTGGTAGGTAATTTCTGTCAGCAGAGGTTCAGGAGTCACTGAGTAGACAAGACAAAATCATGAACACCAGAGACTGTTAAGAAACTATTTCACAAAACAAGAGCAATTTTCATTGCTTTTCTCACTGCAGTAAAGCAAGCAGACAGCAATTTTCCGCTGCCTGCATTGTACCTTTTCTGTGCCTCGTGCTACAAAACTCAACCATTAGGACTCGGATAATGGCCTGGCAACCTTTCCACGCTGCTTCAGTGTAGAAGGTTCAGTGCACTTTTCTACCCTACTTCTGTTGCACTAGGAACTTGGAGCTGTGTGACGAAAGGAGTCAGTGTCTTCTCTCTAAATGCCAATGCATAAACTGGACATCAGCCCAGCAAAAGACAATGTCTGAACACACTCCAGCTGGTGGCACACAGCTCTGCCAAGTCAGCCCAGGTCTTGACCCACACAATTAAGCACATATTGATGATTACAGTACAGCAGAGCTTGAGTGGAGACCATGCTTTCATTACAACCCTCTGGCAATATTCACTAGTGCCTGTGGCCCACCCTAGGCTCCATTTCCTGCTCCTGCATCCAGCATGAGCCCACAGCCGTTTGTGGAAGATGATGCAGCTTTTCATGGAACTAAAAGTGACCGCCTGTGAAGTTGGCAGAAGAAATCCTTAATCCAGTGTTGCTGCCAGCACATTCATATAATGAAAGCACAGTCTCAGCTGCCTGTCTTTCTGTTGTAACATCGCAATAATATGTGTCAGGCCTGAAGGATGTCTCACAAAGTTCTGGAAAGGCTCATGAACCCCACCACTTTGGGTCTTCTGAGCCTCTGTGTGTTGCTGCTTCTCTTCAGAAGCCCAGACAGTCACATTTGAGACCCTACCTTGCCTTTTTGTCTTTTGGGGAATGCACTTACGGCTCTGTTGCTTTGGTTCATTACTTCAAACAAAATCTTTGTCTAATTATTGACCTGAAAAGGAAATGTTTCTTTCCCAGCTGAGTGAAACAGAAATATAGTCTGGGGAATGACTGCAAGCACATTGCATTTCTCCTTTTTTTTTGGCTATCATCTATTTTTCCTTATTTCATATTTTCACCCCAGTTAGCTGACGCTATGTAAATTAGGCTGTTGATTTCAGAGGCATTCCTCTACTTAGTGTGATGCTTTGTGAAATTGTCAGCTAAGCATTAATCATCATTTAGCCTGTCATTTTGTCTGTGTCTGACATATATTAAACTCTACCTCAGGATATATACATCTGGCTATGACAGTCATTTGATAATTGAATGTGACTTTTAATGAACTTTTCACCCAGCAGGCTATTCCAGGGATTTATGAACAACTGTATTTGTTACAAGTGCTTCTGTAATTTTTGGAAGCAAACAATGAACAGCGGTGCCCTGACTTCATGGCAGCTGCTGCAGCACACAGAGCTTCATGTCTGGACCATTAATCCCCACAGGCATCAGATTCACCAAAGTTTGTTTGACTTTGTAAATGCAGATTCCTAATGGCAGGTGTTTTATTACCACTCCCAAACATACCTCCTGGACACGGCCAGGCATCACACCAGCCATCTCAGCGAGGAGCCCGCTCAGTGGCGCTGTCACCAGCCAGAATGGGCTTCCTTCTTCTCCGTCCTTTGAAGAGCAGACTGCTGTCGACGGCATGGTGCCTGTGCTGTTGGTGAGGCTGCCCGTGTGCCTGTGTCCCCCATGGCAGTGACTTGGGAGCAGCTGGCTTTCCCCTGGAAACCAGAAACAGCCTTCAAAGGGTAGCACAAGTTTTTCATACAAAAGAAGTGAGGATGACCAAAATGGTAGGACACCAATCCACTGTCTGTATATCTCGGATGCAAAAAAAGCAACTTTATAGTGGGAAAGACCCTTTTCTTATTCTTTTGGTTCTGTTTATAATAGGAATTTGCTTGTAACAACTAGTTCAAGAGATCTTTCTTTCTTTATCTCAATTTCTGATTGCCATTGTATATATTCCTTTGGAAGAACTGGAGATCAAACACAGAACAGGGTGAGGGAAGCTTTGGAAATTAGCTGTGTATACATAGACTTGGCAAAAGCATTAACAGATGCAAAAGAAAACTAAAAAAAAAAAAAAAAGGAAAGAAAGAAAATAATCTAAATGAGGGCAACACACAATATGAATATGAAAAGAGAACAGTTTGGAAATGGAAATACAGCTCACTTGGAATTAATGCAGACTCTTTATAGGCCTGGCATGATTCATGCAGTGCCAACAGGCTGTACAATTTGCAACAGTATCTATGTTTCAACACAATTTTGTAACCAGGCTATTTAAATACTCTAAGGCTTTTATGAATTCACGTGCGAGCTTGGGCAAGAGGAGGGGCAGGAGGCAGGAACTGGATATCTGCAAGGCACATCTCACGTGCAACCTGTCAGGGCCAGCTCCGGGCTGAAAAAGCAGCATCTCTGTTCAAACCCTGGCTTTGTCATTCTGATACAAACATGCATTTCAGCTGCAGATCCTCTGGGCAATGTATTCTCCTCCCTTCTCCTTAGAGTGCTTTAACTCGAAGTGCATTTAGAGCTGTCAGTTCTGTTCGAGGTCGCAGCAAGACGTGACGCTTGGTGCTGTATCACAGCAGACAAGATGTCTGCACGTGGAAGCTTCCATGTATTTGGATGCATGCATGTAATCAATCTCATGAATCAGAAGCTTGATTTTTGCTTCACAGTTTCTTTCAACTTCTGCAGAGTTCACTCTTGCTCTGTGCTAATTCAGAGGCCAGTTGCTGGAGGCCAGCATGTTGGAGGCCCTCTCCTGGTTTTGATCAATGTGAGGGAATGATGTCAACAAGAACATGATGCTGCCATTTACAGTAATTTTGCTATACAAACTAGGGAGGGCTCCATGCAGTGCTCGTGCTGCAGGTATTTTAAAGGAAATATTGGTAAATGAGTAAATAAAAAAACTAGTATTTCTACTGAACATCTTTCCCAATTAACATTCTCTCTGACAATATTTCTGAATGTCTCCAGAATCTGGGCTTTCCCCAAGAAAGACCACAGGTATTAAAGCTGCAAGAATCTGAGACACAGATGATGCACTTGGTTTCCTGTTTCTGTACCCTATTATAAGCTTTGTTGTTTCAGGTCATTTATTAGAGGCCTCATATATATAAAGAACTGCAAATCTCAATTTTTGTGTTTATTTGCACTGATAAATATTTCTCCCATAATTTGCACTTTTTTACCCATTTATGATTTTTGTTTCTATATTATTCTCTGATCACATGGGCAAAGTCTCATTTAATAACGTGTGGCATAGAACAAGTACTTCCTTTTATTTTTTTAAAACACACTGCCTAAGGATTTCATTCAGTGACTCTTTTCTTGTTTTGTGAGACAGAAGTTGAATCTAGATGACTTTCTTTCATATTCTGTGATGGGCTTTTAGTAGTTATTAATCCTTTTAATCTCAAGGTAGTTGAGACTCCTTATAAAGGTCTTCACAGTTCTTTCCAGAAAGACCTAGACAGAAACATTAATGAAATTTAAAAGTCTATATAAAGTGGATCATTTACATATGAAGGAGCTTGATGAAGCCTCCAGGAGATGGGAAGAGGCACAACTTTCTCATAAGAATTGTACAATAGAGTCATACAATAGGATCACGGAATCATTTAGGTTCAAAAGACCTTTAAGATCATCGAGCCAGCCATTAACCCAGCCCTGCCAAGCGCACCACTAAACCAGTGTCCCTGAGCACCACATCTACACATCTTTTAAACACCTCCAAGGGATGGGGGCACAGCCACTTCTCTGGGCAACTTCTTCCAATGTTGAACAATCCTTTTGGTGAAGAAAGTTTTCCTGATATCCAATCTAAATCTCCCTGGTGCAGCTTGAGACCATTTCCTCTCACCCTACTGCTTCTTGCCTGGGAGAACTATCAAACCCCACCTGGCTACAGCCTCCTCAATATCTGACCTCTCAAGGTATGTCTAAGTGAATAGGACTCAGGCAAGCTGATTTTAATATCCATTTTCTTAGTATGAGCTTTCTTTTTCTCCTTCCAACCATTCAGTATGAGATAACTCTGCAGATCTGACTTTTGTAAAGAAAGTAGATGGATATGAATGTCTCCAAGCTCTTTGGTAATGATCACTGCAAAGAGAGTTGCATTAGCACACTTTCATGGCCTTTTTTGTGATCCTCCTACTCCTTGGTAATCCCTCAGCTCTGCAGAACTTCCTAGTTCTTGTTATCTAAGGTTTTATGAGTAACTTTTATACTTGTCTTTAGCAAGTTGTTGTACAAACCCTTCCTTTATATTTTTAAGCCTCACTTGTTTAGGTTTAGGATCTGTGTAAACTCCCTTGTTTCACACGACTTCTGCTTCTGGAAAAATGTGTTTTACCGTCAGATAAAAATCTCTTCCATTTAGCTTTGTCATCTTATTTATCAAATAATCTGACTTTTCTTTTTTTTTTCTTCATTTATTTCTTTTTCTTTTTTTTCAAGCAATATTCAAGGATGGTTGAATCCCAGCAGCTCCCCACTGCTCCCCATGTATAATCCCTTTCCTCTCCTGGCTGTACTGCCAATGCCCACTGCAGAGAACAAAATAGTCATAAAAGTCTGAATTTTTTGTTTTGCTTCATTTTTACTTTATTTATGTCCTGTTTATCTTTAAAGTTTTAGATGCCAAGTGGAACATGGAACGTGCTCACAGGACTAGCAAGGATCTGGGCCACTGACTTTGTTCCCTGTCTCCTTGGCACCACAGTAAACTATAATCTTCCTCATAAATTTTGCAACTGGAATTCAAAAAGAGTCATCTACAGTATTTTCCTTGCTGGTTTGTTTCCTGTGATAGCAATTGATTTCATTAGAAGCATCTTTGGGAATCTGAAATTCCCAACAATATGTACAATATAATACAGAAGACAGATTTGGCATGAATATTATTAAAGTACACTAGGATTTTTTCCTAATCCTCCAGATATTTAAAAATATAGAAACTGCACAGGGCTACAACATGAAAAGTTTCTCAGCAAGATTTACAAATACAAAATCTCTTTTTCAAGTGACATTGATTTTGCTAGAAGAAAGGAGAAAATAAAATAAAGAAATAGCAGTTTATAATAAAGAAATGAAAGAGAAATCCAGCTGTGGCTCTGGGTAGGGAAGCTTCACATTTTTGTGAAGGCATGCCCACAGCAGAAAATAAGTTGATCCCAGCTGCTTCAAATCAGCTTTCCACTACTGAACATCACTAAGGTATCTGATTCACTCCTTTGCAGAAAGGATTTTTCTCTCAGTGCCACACTGGGAACACGCACATCCCTGAAGAGGTCGTTGTCATGGAGTAATCATCTCACTCATAGGCACCAGTGGTTCCTCCAGGCGTTCGTGCTGGATCTGATTCAGAGCAGGTGTCTGAAGTGCTCCACTCCAAACCCCACACATGAAGTCCCACCTGCACACAGCATGTGCCAGCTGCATCAGGAAAGGTGAGGAGCACCTCCTACTACCTCCGAACTCCTACCACTGCCTCAGGCCGAAGGAATACGCAGGTTGGATTTTCCCTCAGAAGACATACAGGTGGGCTAGAAGGATGTCAAGGCCTTCGCATATTACCAAGCTAAGTGCAGGACAGGACCTTGGCAGTAATACCTGTGTATTCTCCTTAGCTCATGTGTTCTCACACAAAGCCCTGAAGGTGACCAGCACACTGCATTTTAGTTTCTGCTGGAAAAAAACCAAGCTGCTGGATGTAAATCTATAGTACTAATACTAGCTTAGTGAGAGAATAACTGCAGGTTCATTCTTCTGAAAAAACCTTCCTTATAAACCCGGAAAAGGAAAGACACCTACCAGTTATTTTTGTCATTAAACTAAAAATAGTAGTCATAAGAGGGTTTTTTTGAGAAATCAAGCCATCTGCCCGAATAATGAAATAAATGACAAAGAGACTAATCATCAAAGGAGATACAGCAAATTATATTCTAAGAAAAATATTTTAGAGGGAGTATTGGCAGGACTCCAAACTACAGCTCTTGTACTTTAAAAGGACATTTGGAAAGATCTAATGAAAATGCAAAATAATCAACCAAATCTAAGCCATCACCTGAGTTATTTGGTGTTCAAAGTTCCTATTGTAAATAGGATTACTTTAACAACATGGCTTAAATAATGTTAAAAATAGATCCTAAGTATTCTAGGTCATGCCAGGAATATGTAAGAAGTAAAACCAAGGGATTTTAGGTTCACGAAAGCCAACCTCGTTTTCAAAATGGAATAAAATTCTGATCCTCTATTTCTCTTTATTTGTTATCATAAATAAATATGATAAAAAGCTTGACATGGTTTGTAGTGTAAACACTGAAAAACACAGGTAAGACACCCACCTTTGTCTGCATTTGTCCAGTTCGCAGAATATAAATGGGAAGTTTCTGAGTATAAATATCTGCACATCTCTGTGCAGATTCCCTTTTCATTTGGCTGTGATTGGATCTAGGGAAACAGCTGGATGAAGTCTCAGATAGATAGATAGCTAGATAGATACATAGATTGTAGCGTGATTTTCAAAACAGTTTAAAGTGATTTCAAAAGAGATAATCTAGAGTCCATTTGGTACAATTTAAAAACAAAAAACAACAAACAAATCTATGCTCAAAATCAATGCTCAAAATGTCTAGATCTTTTAAAAAGCTTTCAAAGCCAGTTTGGTATAATGTGGTAGAATATGCCTGCAAATGTTAATTTTATGTTTCCACTGAAACACAGTCATTAAGAAAGAGAACTTGCAGTATTCTTCACAGGGCACTATTTTAAGCGGAAAATGGCAAAGACAGCTGATTTCAGGCCAAGGTTGGATTTTTCCAAACTCCGGCATGTCCCAGAGGCCGGCAGCCTTGACAAAGGCGTGCAGCTGCACCGCGGCCTCTCCCTGTGCGACGTAACAAGGCTCGGAGCCAAAAAGGGTCACATATGGCTACATCCAGGTGCCAACTTTTTGTCACACGCTCGCTGCTTGCGTCGGGCAGGAGTGGGAGGATGTCCTGTGTCGTTTTGTTGGTGCAGTTTGAGGAACTGCAACCAAAAAAAGAGGAAAAAAAGGGAGTAAAGTCAGCAAGGCTCCAGGTAAGAGCTGTTTTCTTTATTGCTTTTAGGGCACCAGGACCTGCTCTTCCCCCGGGGCACCAGTTTGCAGCGGGACAGCACTGAGCGCTGTGAGGACCACGGGGGACAGGGACCCTCGGCAGAAGCGTCCCTCCGCGTTTGCTGGAGAGGAGGGGGTGTCCCAGCCAGGTCCCTCTCCGGCGGCTACGGCAGTCCCAGCCAGCCCGCGCTCGATTTTTTGGGGAATGGTGCCCCACGCCCGCCACCTCCAGGCCCGGCAGTCCCTGGGGCTCGGCCCCCCCGCGCTGCTCCCCGCCGGGACGGGCTGCGGGGACGGGCGCGCCGGGGGGCGGGCACGCCATCCCGCCGCCTCCCGGCAAGGCATCCCGGCACGATATCCCGGCGCGGCATCCCGCCGCCCCGGGCACGGCCGCGGCTCCCGGCG
>WEKY01036065.1:69369-97783 GCA_013390045.1 Picathartes gymnocephalus
GCCGGCAGGGAACACCCCGCAGGAGCGGCGGGGGCGCGGAAGGGGCCGCCCGCCCTGCGCCCGCAAACCGGAGCGTTCCCGGCGACGCGGAGTGCCCAGGTACCGTGCGCGTCCCTCCCGGCCCAGCCAGCCCTGCCCCGGGCACCCCTTCGGGCATGGAAGGGAACGGGGAGAAGTTTGGAGCCGAGGGCGGGCGGCCCGGCAGCTCCGGGCGAGGAGCGGTGAAGCTGCTGTGGAGGGTGGTCCTGGGGACGTGATGTCCCGTGCCCGACCACCCTGTGCCAGGCGTTCTTCGGGATAGGTCACGGCTGATCTGCCTGTGCCTCCCTGCCCTGGATGCTTCCGGACTGACCAGGTTTAATGTTTCTTAGCGCCAGGTATTAACCTTTAGGGGAAGCCGCTAATCGGTGTCATACATAGGCTGCCTCTCATCGGGAAGGAAACTGAAATGACTTTTTCTCCGGCAGAAAAGCAATCAGAAGTGCGCCAGGTGCGGTTTTTAAGCACGTCTCCTTCCTGAAATGATGTTTATATGGTCAAAGTAATCAGTGGTGACAACACGAAAGCTAGAGAGTAATTTACTGCCTAGATATATTACAACACATCTTTAAAACATAACTGTTGTGCATTAAGTCCATAATATAAGTTGCACGGACAAGATAATGAACAACTAACATGCGATTTGTGGATACAAAAGATGTTCCTAGAAAAACAGTTTAAACATATCACTGACTTTCAGCTTTCTGTGTTTGCAGGGAATGCCCTTGTACTTAGATCACGCGCAAGGCAGGATTTTTTTTCTTTCTGATTGCCACAAAATGTTGGCAGTAAGAGAATTGTTTCTTAATCCAGTTATACATGATGCTTCTCAGCATTTGTTGAAGTTATTTGTGGACTCTGCAAAGCAGGCAAGTGTTTTCAGCAAAGAGAGAAGTAAAAGAGTATTAAGAATTCCTGAAGCAATAGATAAAATTACTGTCTACCTTTTGGGGGAATTGTGGTTAGAATTTTTTAATGTGGAAATATATAGGGCATATTGACTTACACAGTACAACTTCATCACTTTGTGTATCTAGGAAAAAATGTAGCTTTTGATGAAAAATTTGATCAAAACAGAGACAGCTGAGGGAAAGACAATGACACTTTGTTTACCTTTTCTGACTGAAAAGTCATGGGAATGAGAATGGTCTGAGTTACTGAGTGGTCTTTTTTTCAACTTACAATATTCTCTTCGAAGTTTTGAACTTGAATATTCATGCCATGATGGTTTTGAAATATTACATTGTGATTGATAGCAAATACTTACATATATGACCAAGATATTTTGAAACTCAACTATAAATACCCACATAACTTCTAGAAGCACACACTTTAGTGTACTATTAGGGTGAAGGTTTAGTTCTGTAGCTTGGTTTTGTAATACACCCTGTTGGAACAGAGACCAGTCTCTTTTTTTTTTTTTTTCTAATTAGATGTGTCATGACAGTTACAAATTAAGGCAAAACAGTGTAACATACATCAGTATGCTATAAAAATATACATGAACTTCAAAACCAAGACGAATTTAAAAAATATTGATGCAAATCATGAAATGCAGAGAGATAGAAACTCAGTCAGGTTATATTGTTAATTTGTCTGAAAGTGCAAAACTGTTCCCCTGTGTCCATTCATTGACTATCCTGTTAAAAAATAATATTTTCTGTTAGTGTACTGATGAGCATTTTTAATGAGCCTTTCAAAATGTAATTGCTTCCTTCAGTTCCTAAAACCTGGAATGGAAAATCTATGAGGAATCATTTGTATCATTTTCTCCACCAGCTCAAGACCCTGTGTTCCCTGAACTCCTGCTGGCATTTTTGCTGGACTTCATTGATTTCTCCTCCTGGTGAAGATGCCTTAGGACCACACTTGGTTCTCTGGGCGTGGCTTCCTCTTGACTGGCTTTGGGGGGAAAGTGAGGGAAATTGGTGTGTTCTCTCCACTTCTTGATGTCCAAAGAGCCTCCATATACTGCAGCATCTCCCTAGGGTGCACCTTGTTCTCTCAAATAGTTTTGTAAGCAGTGGAATAGTTCAGGATTTTGGATTGATTTTTTGCACTCTGTGGCATCCAGACTGGCCACTCAGACCCATGGGATCACCCCCAGCACTGAAAGGGGGGAATTACAAAAATAAATCCAAGTGATCTTCTCTGGTAGAAGTATTTAGACAGTCAAACATCTGTGTTAGAATGGATTAAGATTCTGGCATTTGCGTTTTTACAAGGGGATCATCCAGATTCTCATCGCAGCCTAAGAGTATAGCTTAGCAGAAATCCTAGAAAGTCAGAAATGGTGATCTGTTTGTGACAAGCTCCCAAATCTGGCTTTCCTCATATGAAATGGTGTCTTCTGTACTTGACTTAAAAATTCTGGTTTTAGAAGTTTTTCCCATTTTAGATTTATGTTTGTTATTTCTTTCCTTCTGCCCAGACTATAGTAATTTCAGCCTGGTTTCCTAAGGAGATGAAGCTAAAATAATAATAATAATGCTGTCTGACTGATAGCTCCCCTCATTGCCTTGGCATAGTTTTCTTACCCTTTGGGATTAATTTCTGCCAATATAAATAGAAGAGCAGAGATTTCAAAGTGATGAAATCTCACAAACCTCAAGACTTCTGGTGACCAGGGAGATGAGGGAGATGTGGTTGATGCCCCCACTGAAGGAAAAGCTCTAGCAAGCATTCAGCTTAATAGACATCAGAAAATTTGTGCAGGTGCTCCATAGGATGCCAAGCTTTATAACTTCTGCCGCTTGAGGCTCGATGATTATTGTTTTCAACTTCTTTGCTCCTTGGGAGTGCACAGTTGTGGAAGGTTTGATCATGCCTTTTCTTCTCCATAGTCCTCTCAAAATAAGCTCAATAGGTCTGAGATGTTTCTAATAATGAGTTATGAATACAGGCACTGTCATTCCTTGACTTCATAAACTGACATGTTGTTTTCCTAGCCCATAATTTAATACTTCTTGATAGGGGGTTGATAGCCAGTAGTGCAGTAATTTTCTTTGTTATCTTGACACTCGATTACTGTGGTCACAGTAAAACCTAGCTTCTTCCACAATCAGTTTCTCTCAATTGCTTACAAGTTTTTGATTAGACTTTAATTTGCTTCCTACTGCTGCTGCTGTTTCTTCTGGTTAAGGCTACATCTGAACGTCCTCTTCTGCTTTTTCTGCACAGTGGGATGCTGTAACACTCTCCCCGTGTCATGAGAAGGATAATGGAGGAAATATATGAAAAGGTGTTGTGAGTTTATCTAGCAAGACCTTTATGAATACATGTGCTTTTATTGACTTTTACGTGGTGGTTATTGTTCTTATTATTTGTTCTGTTACACAACTGAGGAGCTGTGTTTATGGGTAATTGCCCATTTTCTCCTTCCTTGTTTTGCCAAGGTCAGTAGCATCACAATACTTGTCTGTCTTTTCTCTTTCATTATCTCCCTATAAAATTAATGTCGGTAGGTTTTTTGAGGTGTTTGGGTTTGGTTGATTTAAAAAAAAAAAATATTTTTTTTTCTTTAGAAAGATTTAATAGTATATTAAGTTGATTTGTTAGCTTTTTTCCTGTTGTAGAAATTGTATCAACTGGCCTTTCTCTCTGGCCATGAATGTACATATATAAATGAAATTAATTCAGTAAAGTGCTTACTGGATAATGTTGATTTCTTTTTAAATATTTTTCTGCATTCACATTGCACAAAGCTCTCCTCTACAGCTTTTACAATCATTTATATACATTAAAGCCTTCATTCCCCACTTAAGACAGAGCACCACCATGCTTGTATAGCAATTACATTTGACTTTATTCTCTTGTTTGATATTAGCAAGAGGAAGGGCAAGGTGCACAGTGATGTCTTTTTTTCTGAGAACAGACACAAACACTTATGTAGTGTCCTGCCTAATCCTCTCGCACTTGGATGGAGCCAAACATCCTTGCCTGCTGCAAGGACCTGGCCTCCTGACAGCCTCACACGGCTCTCCCTTTGCTCCAGGTGGCTGCCACCCTGCACCCTGGGTTGGGTGCCTCCCAGCTGGTGTCAGAGACAACTCCCACAGCAATTTCTCACCAGTGGTTGCATCACTCCCAGAAACGTGGGATGTAGCATCGTACGTAGGTGCTACCCAGTCTGCTTCAGTTCAAATGCATCCAAGGGATAGGTCTTACAACCCTGCCAGTGGAAGTGTTTAACTTGTGCTGTGGTGAATGATTGGGTAGGGCATGCAAACCTGTGCCCTTACCTTGACAGGGCAGAGAAGGGCAGTGACATCCTGCAGAGAGGGAGCGTGGCCTCTGCCCAGAGACCAGGGGCTAGGCTGGGGTGGGCTCAGAGCAGGAGTCCTTCACATCATTCAGCTGTGGCTGAGGCAGCTCATCTGACTGCAGCCAAAAAAACCACTGTCAGCAAAGGGAAGTGATGACTTCACCCAGGTCAAGTTTGCACTGTACATGAGGAGACGGACCTTGAGCAGCCTTTGGGTGTGGCGCTCTGGCCAGGTGCACCCAGGCTGCAGCATTTTGACAGGAGGATTTCAGCTGGCTTCCCACAGCACAGAAAGCACTAAATATATGCAGCAGAAGTTTTCTGCCTGTCTTTGCTTTGATATGTGGCGCACATCTTTCCATGCTGAATCCAGAGGTAGGGGCAGTTGCTGTGCTGGGTGGTGCTGCAAGGATGCAGCTCTGAATTAGAAATCTTCCATTTTCTGTGTCCCTGGGAAGATCACAGAGAAACAACTGCAGATCAGGGAGCACTTGTTTTTTTCTTTTTGCCTCTTCTTCTTTTAATCTACAGATTAAGCAGTATTTACTACATACATAATAATAGCAAAGCTATCTCTGTTGGTTTACCCCATCCTGTCCATATATTCCATCCAACAGAGGAAGGTGAACTGGGTTTATAGTACACAGTGATGTTTATGCCTGCAGTTCTGAACACCTGCTGAGGCAGAACAGAGGGAATAATTTATACTGCTTTCTAGCCCCCATGGACAAATGGGTAGTCTTTTATTTTAGCCTTTGCAGTTACCTTCACAACCAGTTCACAACATTCTGTTGGAAATCTAGAAGTTTGTCCATAGACTCCTGAGCAACCTGGAACTGTGATTAGTAATGCAGCTTTGGAATTGTTGAAATGCCCTTGGAAGATGTGCAGCATTCAACACCATACAACTTGGTGTTCTGTCTGTATAAAGTACTGCCCTTTGCTCAGGCTCAACATCCCTTTTAAAGTTTTGTTTTGCCTAGTTTGGAATCTTGTGTCACTTGCATCCTTTAGCTGAGCACGTGACCCATCGATATATCTTCTTCATTACAAGGTACTTTGGTCTTGCTCAGACAGATGCAGAAGCATTGGCAGCTCTTAAATATTTCATACTAACTGATGAAAGTGCTCTGTGGTATTTCACTGAGGCTGAGATTGTCATTGAGATGATTCTGCATCCTTCCTCTGCCTCATCAAAAGTGGCTTTAATTCCAGGCCAATACATGGTATGCTTTGTTCATAAGCAATTTCTACCTACAATGGTGGATTTTATAGTCCTCAATTAAGGGAGTTTCCATTAAATAGTGTTGGTAAGATTTGTCCTGGATGTATATATGTGGAGACCTTTCTGTGTCTCTTCCATCTATTGTGGATGAGGTTTGGTTGGGCAAGAGGACTAAAGGAAGCAGAAGATGGAAAGATGATGTCTAGAAATTCTGTATCTGAGTGGACAAGCAGTTCTGAAAATGGTGTTTGAACTAGAATTTCCCCCATAATACCAAGTAGAAGGATGTGGTTTGCCTAATACCTAAAGTATACATATTTCTCAGGGCTTAGCCAGTTGTGAATAGTACTGTTTGCTTTGGCAGATGACACAACAAGGTGTTAAGCAATCATACGGCACTTCTTCTTGATTTAAATCTACAATACAGTGGGAATGCTGAAGTTTTCCTGCTGTTTCTATGAATAGAAATTTTGAGGACTGGCTTTATAAGCTGCTCTGTAAAAAAGGAAAGCCACCCTGGAACCGAGGAGCAGGGCAGAGGTCTGCAATTCTGTTGCCACTTCTTCCAGAGGATGGATGGGATTCTCCTACAGAGACAACTTGTAATGGGAAGATGAGGCACTGATTTAGCTGTAACCCTGCCTGTAGCAGAGGCGGGCTTGGACAAAGAATTACTGTTCCTTGGAGACAGGGATGATGCTGTGGAGTGTGTCAGTGTAGGTCACCTTTCCTGTTTCCTCGCAAATAGGATGCACTCTCCTTCAGCGAAGGAGCCGTTTTCTAGAGTATCAAAAGCATGATGGTCATGGCTGGAGCAGTTGCCCCATGAGGAAAGGCTGAGGGACAGGCTGGCTCAGTCTGGAAGAAGATGGCTCTGGAGGTGCTGACAGCAGCCCCTGGTACCACAGGGAGGGAGAGGGTCAAAAAGAGAGAGCCAAAGACACAGAGGCATCAGCTGGACCAAGCCAGAGAGGTGCAGATGGTGCACAAGGAAAAGAATCCAAGGAGGCAGAGGTGTGGGCTGCCCATGGTGGCTGTGCCAGCTCTGCTCTGGGGGGTTCCAGCCCCAAGGGAGCACAGCCTTGATCAGCCTCATCTGACCTTGGTGCTGGGCTGGACCAGGGAATCCTGAGCCCTGTCCAACCTGAGTTGTCGTGTGACCCTGTCATTCGAAGCTCAAAGCTGAGCCTCTGAAAAGTTGCTGTGAAGTCCTTGTTAACCATCAATGCATGAAAAACATAACAGGGAAGAGGAACCTTATTTAACAGGCTGAAAGAAGGCCAGTTGACAGTACCTTTAATAAGAAATAACAAATAGATGCTAGCAACAACATAGTGGTTTTCAGTCCCTGCCTTAAAATACCTTGCTGATACAGTCTGTCTTAGATATGGTTAAATTCAATATTATAAAACAATTTCTAAGTGTACTGCATGTGATCTGTTTCAGGCTTCAAGTCTAATTCAGTCTGCTGCAGCTTTTGTTCACTTAAGAAAAGCTTTCTCCAAGGCATAATACAGTATCATAAAAACACAGGGACTTCTGTAAACATGTTTTGCTAAAGCTTTAATGTGATAGTTATGTTCTATGTTCTAAAATGAAACATTGAGCCTGCTGCTTTCTTGGAAGTAGGCATCATGTGCAATGGTGTGATTTTGATGTTTAAAAAAAAAAAGGTCCCTAAGTGGAGATGGGGTTCTTCTAATGTGTCTCGCTTGTTTTTCTTCTTGGAAAGGTCAGGTATTAAAAATTCTGTTGTTCTACCCTTCTGATATTTTCTCTAAATTTCTTCTCAGAAGAGCTGGATTGCAGTGAAACCTCTTGGTAACAAAGCCTCCAGAGAAGACAGCCACTGACTAGTCTGTTATTAAAATGACTGTGAGTTGCTTCTATTTAACAAAAAAAATACTAAAGAACCACCCCAAAAAGTAAACTATAAGCAATTGCTTATACAATAGATAGAGTTTCATTTAAGCAAACATCAAGCAAAAAGCTCCTCTTCATGTTGTCAAAGCTGTTTCATAAGCAATGACTGAACATGTGTTCCCTGAGTAACATAAAAGAGTTGGCATCAAGAAGCCAGTGGTGCTTGTAACCACTTGCCCTCTCTTCCCCATAATTACTCAGAAACTGTCACTAAAAGTGCTTGCTGTTTACCTCAGAGAGCTTAAAAAAGCTTAAAAAGATGAGTGTGTGAGGGTTGGAGGAATATTTGTTTTCTTTCCCCTTGAACTTGCATTTGTTTGCTGGAAAAGCTAGAATTGTGGAAGGAATTAAATGGAATAAAAATAATTCTCAGCCAATTCCTAATGGAAACAACCTATTATTGATGTTATTGGAAGGTCTCCACTTGAACATAGAAGGTGTTTATCACAAGGCACGATGCTTTTAGGAAAAAGGATCACTGAAAAGGCAATGCTGGCTTTTTCTGTTCTGAATTGGTAGTTTTATTATTTACAGTTTGAAGAGAGAGTACATGTTGTCCACGCAGTTCCTTTTATTAATGAGTAACTCACTTTTATGTTCCTTCTTTCTTTCTGGATTCTCATTAGTTACAGATAGCTGGAAGTAGCACTCCAAAGTAAAACAGAATAAATTGGATAGTGTGTTTCTCAAACAGATTTCCCAGGAGACTCACTGTGTTCTGTTCTAGCAAGTTTTGAAACTAAAATAAAATAAAATAAAAATTTTTGAAGAAGACTAAGTCATGATACTAATTCATTTAGCTTTACTGAGTATTAAAATAATTCCAAATAGAAACCTACTTGCTGTAATCCCATTTAAGGAGAGACAATTTCTTGGTATGAGTCAACTATGATAATTCACACATCTTAGCATGGAAATTGAATGTTGTTACAGGAACTTAGTTGTCTTGAAGGGATGTAATGAGACATTCAGCTGTATATTCATTGTGTTAATTAAGTGACTGGTTAACAATCCAGTCTTTGTAGAGAGTTAAAGTTTGACATATAAAGGGAGAACAAACAAAGCTGGAAGCCTCTCTAGCAGCAGCTGGTGGTCTACAAACATAGAAGAAAGCTGAACAAATTTATTCAGCTGATCAATTTTGCACATCCACATGGAGTGATATCCACCTCATGATTCTGACAACCAAAAAAAGTCAATTAAAACTTCATGCCTTAATGATTTTAGAAGTCACTTGTTCCTTAGATTTTTGTAAAACCTAGAACCTGAAGTTCTATTGCTTAAAATTAAATAAATACTCTGGAAGAACTGAAAGATGAGATCTAGAGATGCACCTTTTTTTTAAATGAAGTTTTTCATGGCTTAATGGCTTGATTAGTCCTTACTACAAATATTGTAACTATGCAATTTTTCTAGGCATACATTTTGAGAGGGAATGGTAATTTATTCTTTTTAATCTGTATCTTGGCCTCATTTCTGTACCTTTTCAGAATTTAGGAAAAAGCATGCAAGATTAGAGGTGAATCAAAGCAAATTAAAAAAAGGTCAATTTTGATTTGAATGGCTCAGTACCTCCCCACCCCCACTCTCCCCTTTCGTCCCAGTGCTGTTCCCTTTGATTAAAGCCACCAAAGAGCTGGGATTTCCAGCCCAGGCCTTTCTGTATGGCTGCGTTTCAGGGTAGGATTGAGTGCATTTATTCCTGCTCTATTCCCGGCTGAGAACTGGAGAGCAGAGATAACAGCCGGCAGTGCCGTCTCTGGGGCAAAGGACATCTCCTGTAATCCCAGTTTCCTTGTTAAGGCTCTCCAGCATCAGTATTTCACGGAGGAAGAGCAGCGCGGCTGACAGCCTGAGCTGCCATCTGACAGGAGCCACGTTTGATGCACGGGTGGCAGCGCATCCCTCGGTTGGGTCTGTGGCCGGGCACGCGGTCCAGCCTCCAGGCTTAGAAAAGCAGGAGCCCCTCAAAGGTGAGACGTAATTACCATTTGAAGTTAAGATGTTCCCAAAATGGGGATATTTGTTCAGATGTCTTACCAGGAGCTGGCAGGGGGATCTGGCTTCACTCCTCCTGTGCCAGTCTGAGCTGCTCCAGCAAGACAGCAGGCCCAGTCTATTTATACAACTGAACAAAAGAGGTGCAGAACAAGACCTCGTTCTGATTTTGGGGCAAAGGCCTTGACAGCAGAAGACATAGAGACATGCTCTTTTGATGGAGCATGTCTTTTTAAGGCTCCATCTCCTAAGAGAGAGTGTAGCATTCAAAAGTATGAGGATGGATGGCTCATCACTAAATGGGATGTGATGAGGGGGAAGATGCTCAGCCTCAGGCAGCATGGGAGCTAAAAACAGCTCAGCGGTGTTTGCACAGTGCCAGCACAGCCAGTGCTGAACTTGGGAGAGGCTGGAGATGTTCTGGAAATGTTCAGAGGAGTGAAATCCTCAGGGGGAAAAGCCCTGAAACTGAGGAAGGAATATTATGGCATGTCCGTGTCTGGTATCAGTATGAGAGTTTCAAAAATTGTTAAGAAAATAAGCATATGGACTGTATAAGAGGCACATAGGCTTATTTTGGGTAAGGAATATACATGACACTCCTTTTTACATCTCTTCAGAAAGTGTCTTGGCACGTTTTCTGTAGATTTGTATCTCTGAATTTAGAGGGGGAGGATGAGGAGGAAGGGAAGCTGAGGTGAGGAGGAAGGGAAGCTGAGAAGAGAGTGCTGCTGGGATATGACAAAGTTTAGCACCACTTTGTTTGCAAGTGGAAGATACAGAAGAGCTGCAGTGATGTGTTATATTGTTAATTATGTTTCAGTGTAGCTCTGGAGTTGCAGATCCTAGGAGAAATGCCACTCTGCACAAATATGGTGTTCAGAATTTGATGGTGAACTGTACCATCTGAAATGATACTTCCCTAGATAAAAATAAAGCTTAACTGTGCTAAACATTCAACAGACACTTACTGCAACTCCAATTTGAATGTTTAAACTGAACAAAATACCAGGAAACACCCACTAATAATTCTGTGACATCTGCTTTCTGGAGTAAATTGTGCCCTCATTTTCTAAGTTAGAGGAACAAAAATAACAGTTAATTATTTTATTTGTTTCCTCAGGTCATGCTGCACTTGGTAATAAGTCACTGATAAACAGCTCATGAACTGTCTGTGCTTCTCGTCTGGGGGGCTGAGTTTACAGGATGTTCACTTGGAAGCCTTGGGAAGGGCAGCCACCAGTGGGAGAGAGGGGCAGAGCTGAGGTGACAGAGCAGCAAGAGCTCAGGGAACAAGGTCTGTGGCATGTGCAAAGGACTTGAGGACCCCTGTCGGTACACTTTGACAGTGGGCATCCATGTTACTGAGCAGAGGATTGAGATAAAAGGTCAGGAGGGTTTTGTTTTGTAACCAAAATGGGCAGGATGTCTATGGAGGGGAATGGTGGCTGACTAAATGAATGTGCTTCGGCAACAGCAGTTGCACCCAGGTGCTGTCTCATGCTTTGGGGGCTGTGGCACAGTATTCCAATGCAGGTTACTTTTCTTCTTCAAGGTAGAGGACACTCTGAATAGCATTGGGTAGCATCTGGGTAGCTCCCTCCTCCATTAAAAAAATGAATGGATGCTATAAAAATACGAAGGCTAGAATATTTCCTTTAGTCATAAATTTCCAGTAAGAAAACTGCTCCGTATTCAACAATTTAATGCTGGGGTTGGTACTGATGCTTGGGTTTAATAGTATTTATTAAAATATCTTCTTTAGTCATAAGAATAAAATTGTTCCAGTGGTTTTATGCAATTTTGCACTGCATAAGCAGCACTGTTGTGGTGGTAAAGACTGTCTTATTTTTGTCTCCACAATTCAGGAAGAGCTGGGATGTTACAGTGTACTGGTGAATCTGTATAACCAAAAATGATACTGGTAATCAAACACAAATATCTCTAGGAAAGGTCATCTTAGTTATCAGATGCATATGGCCTTTTCCCATCCACCAGCTTGCTGTTTTAATGGCTCTGGAGTGGCAGATTGTTACTAATCCTTGCTTTGAATCAGCAGTGCCTACTGAGATAATGCAGGAATTGTACAGAGCTTTAGAGGGATGGATGGTTCAGATTAAAAAAAAAAAAAAAACAAAACAACCAAGAGGCAAAAAAGCCAAACAGATCAAAAGAGCTTTTCTATTACACCACCAAATTGATTACTTCTAATTCAGAAATTTGTTTAGCCATTCTTATTTTTCATAACTTGATCTTGAAGAAACATTTTTACCATGTAACCCTGACTTTTTTCTGCATTGTTTTTTTTTTCCCCCTGGGACTGGGTGGTGAGGGCAGCTATCCAGTTAATCCAGAAGGAGCTTCAACAAATCCTCCATGTGTGGGCTCACAGTACCTCCAGGCAGCATAGCAAGTACCACCTTACCCAAGGATATAAACACCACTGGCTTTGGCCTCACACCTCCACCTTGGCTTGGTGGCTTTGTGGCTGTTTGTGGCCACAATTTCTGCTCATCTTCAGCCTTTTATCCAGCCTGATGATGAGCCACATCTTGCTGTCAGAGTTGTTTTGTACCATGGTCTAGGCTGTGGCACCTGGAAGATGCCTCTACCTTTTGGTTTGGTGACATGGATGGTTGTGGGGCATCCTGCATGAGAGGTGTTCTGTGGTTGGAGGCCATCCTTTATTTGGGGATCTTTGAGGTAAGAGCAGGTTTTCTCATGAATCTCCAGCTTGTCCCTGCTAAAATGGGAAAACACTGCCTTCTGAGTTGTGAGATGAAGCCTTCAAAGCACAGAATAGAAAACTGTGTCACCAGGGAGGCTTCTTGAAAAGACTGAATAGTTCATGTCCTCTATGAGGCAAATGAGTGATGTGCCCTGGATTTAGCTGTGCCGACCATATGATAATAGAAATTCACTGTGAAAAGTTTATGATCCCAGAACCATTCACTGACATGCTGCACAAGGCAAGGGTTCTGCCACTTCACAGAGTGGGCAAGTTTGTTTCACTCAATTTATTTTTCCCTATAGCCTCTGACTCTAGGTCCATTCAGCTATTTCAGGTCACTTTGTAAGCAATCTGAAACCACACTCTACTAAATACAGCTTTCCTGGATATGTAGGTTCAGCACATTTTCTTGTTGTATGAAATCTCAGAAAGGCTATTAGTAAATCCTGACTTTGATTTTTCTCTTTATAGTCATTTACAGTTTCAGATGAAGTTGCCATTTACACTAGTAAAGGACTTAGTGTGAACTTGCAGCTCACTCTCTTTTGACTAGGTTATTTTGTCTGTGTCAGATTGTGATATCTGGTACCTCTTTTTCAGCCTCCAGTTCTGTAGTTGAAAGATCAAAATTTCAGGAGAGTAGTTTATTTGTAGAAATTGCTTCCTTTTTCTTCATATAGATACAATTTTCATGTGAATATCGGGTATTTTGACAATCTCCAGACAATCACAAGCTCCCAGATGTGACCAAAGCACGCATCTCTAAAGAGTCAAGTGTTAGCTCATGAAACTCAATGACCATGAAAACTGAGAGGATGGTCTAGGACTGGTTAACTGATACATCCTAAGAGCATGTGGTAGGAAGGGGGTTAGGCACAAACCCTTGACTGATGGTGTTTGGGGCAGAGTAACTTTTGTGCTACTAACAGACATGATAGTTCTGCCAAATTCCTGGTGTCTCCTCTCCTTCATGCTGCCCTGAGGATTCTTTGGATAAGCAAAACATTACTAGGGACAAATAGAGAAAACTCAGAGCATTGTATGATAATTTAGCTGTAGAGCTTGGACATCCTTCAGTGGGAATGGTCATGCTTGAATTGCTATGCATGAATATTTTTATGATATTGAATAAAACTCTGAAAGGAACTTGGCTGAATACAGGGAATCTTGAGGCCCTATGCCATGTGTCTCTTCCTTTCCTATTTCTGTTTCAAGGGGGTTTTGTGCATTTGTTTGGAAGCAGTGTGTCCTTAGAAGAACTGTTTAACAGCTCTTGAAAGAACAGTTTCCTGCCTCACAGGGTTTTTTTAGCCAGCTTAGACCCACAACGCATCAAGACCTGAGGAATGGACCATCCTGGACTTGAAGGATAGAGTTTTGTGTTGGTACCTCTCTGCCTTGTGGAAGTTGAAGGTAAATGAGGTAGAATTTGGCTTCTGATATAGATCAGAAAATCTATTACAAATTGTGCCTGGCTACAGTAGCCTCTCAGATGGATCTCTGCAGCACAGTGGTACACTGGCCCTGCCTTTTTTTTTTTTTTTTTTTTTTTATTTTCCTCCCACAAAANCATGTCCTCCGTAACAAGAACAAATAAAAAATCTGTAGATCTGCTTGCTTGTCACTGTAAAGCTGCATGGCTAATTGATGTGTGGCCTGACCCCATACCCTGGTATATATATATATATAGAGAGAGAGAGAGAGAGACATGCCAACTGTGTTCAGGATAAGCATAAATGCATTAATCCTTTTCCTCAGTATAGGTGAAGGGAAGAATTCACTCCTGGAATGAACAGAGGGAATGCTGTTGCTGTGCATACCTGACAGAGAGATGGACTAGGAAAAATACTTGGTGAATTAATATCAGAATTACGTTCACTCCCAGGCTGCCAAAAGCTGCCCAGGTAGTCTCCCATCATTTCAGTGGTGTGCATACACAGCAGAGAGAAGAGCAAGAACACCTCCACATTGTCCAAGGTTTGGTTTGTTTGAGCACACTGAGTCTGGAGGTGACCTTCAGTTCTCATCCATGTGATACACAGTGTGCCAAGGCTTTCTTCCTTTGTTTTATTTCAGGTTTGATCTCTGTGACACCAGACCTGGAATATCACATAGTCAGTCACAGCCTGTTAGGTCAAAATAAGCATTAGCAAATGCAGTTACAGAGCCTGTCTGATGGATACCCTTGTGCTGACAGACACGGGTGCTCTTGTGCAGGACACTGCGTGGGAGCAAGGCAGGAGAAGGCGCAGTGACAATGTGACATGAAATTAGAGAGAGGAAAATCAATGGTGGATTCAGCAGTGAATTTGAACATAGGGCAGCAGTGTTTGACTCTCGAGGCTTTTCATCCAGGCTTCAGGCTTATAATTCTGCCATTAATATCATTTATGCATTTTATTGTTGTTATTTGCTACATGCAGGTATAAATACCATGTTTTCATGACATGTAAAATTGAATTCCCCTATTGATAGCAGCAAGGAATCTTGCAGGGAGGATTGCAAAGCACTTGTAAAAATCCTGTTTATTGGAGGAATCTGTAATGAAGTATGCAGAGGTTAGGGCTGGGGTTTAATGATCCCTGCTTTCCTTCTCCTGCTCTTTGCAGAGATGCTGTTGTTCCAGGGAGTGCTAGTCCCTTGGGCTGCAGCTGGGTCTGGCCTGCACAGTGCAAGAAAAAAGACTGAAGAAAGCCCTTTTCCACTTCTGCTGTCCCTCTGCATCTCTTTAGGGATCAGATATGATTCACTGTCTTCTCTGGGACTGCCTTCCCCTCACCTCCAAATGCCATTCGGTCCTTGGAGAGCCCTGGTGTGAGAGCAGATTGCTTTAGTTAAACATTGGCAAGTGACCACATCCTGCAGCTGGGATCTGTCTGGGCTTCTGACCCCTTTTCCTTCTCGTCATAGGTTTTAAGGAGGGATTTTGTTTTGGAACTGCTGACTTCAGCTCTCACATCTATGCTGATTGCTTTATTAATGGTAGAGACATCACATAAATTGTCATCTCCTGACTACCCAATGTCAGAGATGTCTCTGTAGACAGGACAGCAGGTGTTGATTCTTTGGGGCATTTGACTTTTAAATTTCCTCGTCATCACCTTGCTTTAAAGGGCACTGTTACAGGGGTTGGATACTTGTGCTGGTGCCCTTTCAGAAGGGCACGCTGCAGCACTGCCGGGCTGCCTCTGCAGCCACCAGCCCAGAGTTGCTGGGCTTCTGGGGCGATCAGTATGGGAAAAACTCTCTGTTCATCTCTTTGTGCACTGTGAAACTTTCCGTTTTACCATTCAAGCAGAGTTTAGCACAAGTAAGGAGGGGTAACACAATTTCAATAGGAAGACAAATTGATAATCTTAGATTCTTTTCTGATTGAACTCTTTCAGTCTTTACAGTACTTTTTCATTGTCTAATGCTTCTTTGAAATAAAAAAAAAACCCTAAACTGAATGAACAGTTAATAAGATCCTTTCCCATTTTCATCAGCACAAAATACCCTTGTAATTTTCCACTTTCAGATTCTGCTTTCTACCTTTCCAAATCAGCAGACACAGTTGACTTCTCCTTGCCATAGGAGAGAATAGTCCTCCCTCTCTGCAGGAGATGCTTGTGAGGCTAACTGGAGGTTATCTCACACACCAGCTTCTAGAAGCTGAAATCAAAACTGAAAATATTTTTTGTAGTCTTCTCTTTGTTAGAAACTTGATGTTCTGCCTTGTCACAGAAAGGAATGGGTTTTCTTAAACCAATTTTGACTAAATGACTTGGACTTCTTTTTGGTGTGGGAAGGAAGGGAAGTTTTTCTTTTGCTTAGAACTGACATAATGGGGATTTCTTTTGGGGAGTTTGTTTTTCTTTTCTATACTTCTGTCCAGAGCAGTTGGGAACAGTTGATCTGGTTCTTATCGAATGGGTATCTAGTGTGTAGTGTCTTGTTTCTGAGAGAGGTCAAAAATGAGGTAAAACCCTGTGAACACATGAAGGTACTTCCTGCTGTATAGTCTCCATTTGTCTTGTGCTTAGTAGCTCATGGGTTACTTGAATGAGACATAGTATTTTTGTGTTTAATAGCTTTCGATAGATTTTGCTTCCCTTAGGTTTTTTATGACCTCCTTAACATTATCGATGACCTCCTGAACCTCTCAGTCAGCTCTTTAGATTGAGCACAGTCTTCAAATCCAGGGTAGATTTGCCACAGGCATACAGAAATTGTTCCCTGAAGCCACCTTCATGACATCAATCAGATTCTGTCTTGGAAACAATTTATATTTGTTGCCTCTTAATTCTGTGAATATTTGAAATACTAAGATTATGTGTAATGAAAGCAAACCATAAATCTGTGGAGGTATGTGAATTTGCAGAGTGTTGGTTTCTGACAGAGATCCTGGCAAAGTGACAGGACATCTGGAATGATAGCACAATCTTCCCAAAGCCAAGCCTCATTGCTGCTATGTTCCACCTCTCTTTTGGATGTTACTGTTGTCTCACCATCTGGTGAGATTCTCTCCTTGTGCCTACGACAGCTGTAGCCATTGCTTTCTTGTCCACTTCAGGTATGTAGAGATGTTGCCAGTGCATTGCAGGCTGAGCAGTTTTGAAGGCAAAAGCGTTGCTCTTGTGCCTCACAGAAATAGTGTGAGGTGAGAAGGGGTGTATGTGCAGTGAACACCCCTCAGATGATCTATCTATTGATTATACCAGTGGTTTACATGGAGATGTCTCAGAAGAAAAGAATGAAACGGGAGCTAGCCACAACTCTGGAAGAAACAGGAACTCTGCTCTCCTATTGAGGAGAGCAGAGTTACTCGTTGTATTTGAAGATCTGAAGAAAATGTATGTTAGCAAAACATCTGAACTTCTGTAATTAATACTTAAAGCCTAATTACAGCAGGTTATTTTTACACTCTATCATTTAACTTAAATTCTTAGAGATTCCACATGAAAAGTGCAGATACTCAGCAGTTCTGCAAATGACTAA
This sequence comes from Picathartes gymnocephalus, assembly GCA_013390045.1. Classification (NCBI taxonomy): domain Eukaryota; kingdom Metazoa; phylum Chordata; class Aves; order Passeriformes; family Picathartidae; genus Picathartes; species Picathartes gymnocephalus. Next base: position 86,527 of record WEKY01036065.1, read on the forward strand.
GTAATTCAGAATATACTTACAGCCAGGACTGTTAAAGGAAAGGTGTTTAATTAAACCTCATTAATACAGACAGATTTGTTTTTAAAAAACTTTTTCTGCTGCTGAAAACAATCTTCATTTATTTCTCATTCCTGAATGTTTAAAATATATTTTGAGTTTCAAATGCTTATCAATAAGTGTTAATAACACTGGCTATGGAAAGTTTGGGGTTTTTTCCCTGCATCTGTGAAATTTCTTTTGAAAGCAGTAGGATGTCCTTATGTAAGTTGCTGGTAGAGGAAAGAACTGCAACTGTAAGCAGATGTGGCTTAAGCATAAGATAACCTACCAAGTAGCTATAGACTTTTTTAACCTTGATAAAAGAACTCATGAAATGTCATTTTTTTACATATTTCACTGCAGGTTATGCTTATGGAATAGGTTGTTTAGCTTAATAGTTGCAACATGGGTTCAGAAATTGAATTGACCTCCAGTATCTGTTCAGATGTAGAGCCCACCTCTCTCTGTGTATGGGAATGGTAAAAATGTGGAAATTGATAAGCTCCATCCCTTTTTGAAAGATAAACTCCTCAAATATGGGTTTACAATCATGCCTGCCAATATTCGTCATGTTCAGCAGAGGCTGTGTGAGGAGGATTAGGTCATTGTGCATCCGCTCAGGTTTCAAAGATGCTTCATAGAAGGCAGAATTACTTGCTGCTAGTCCAAACCTGTAAAAAAATCCCCCTCTTTGACCCCTGTCCTGCATTTGAGATCCTGGAAATGTTCCCACTGACATAAGCATGAGTTGGAAACAGTATTCAATCCACCTTAACATCAGATCTTTATTTCTTCAACATACATTTTGCTTCAAAGATTTCAGAGACTGGGCACCACATTGAAGTGGGGAAACAGTGCTCCAGATCCATACAATTGCACAGTGCACAGTCTAAATTGGTGCCATATTTGTGTATTTTAGAAGAAAGAGCAAGTTTGCCTCTTACAACCTGTAAGATGCTGTAATTGCAGTAATGGAAATAGGAAGCATAAAGGAGAAGAGTTTGTCTGTAGGCTGAAGTTTGGTCCCTCCCCTGCAGTGGAGCTGAATTCAGCCAGTAATCCTGTACCTCTAAACAGCTGGCAAAAAATGCCTCTTAGCAGAGGTCAGCATTTAGGAGACTGCTCCTAACACAGATGGAAACTCACCTGAAGGCAGAATGAGGCAACAGTTACCATGAATTCTCTCTTAGAGACTGTCTCAGATAAGTGGTTTAGGTCACTTAAGGAATCACTGCCAAAGGTAATAACAGCAGCAGGTTTAATCTGAATTTGTGAAGGTGCATCTTGGCAAAGTTCAGTGGCAAGGTTCATTCTATGATTCTCTACACAGACAAAGCATACAGAGCAAATTTGCATTAGAACCAAATTTTAAATTATTTACATGGAGAACAAGGATGAAAAAGGATAAAGATGTAAAAGGTAGGGGAGATAATCCCAATGAGTCATGAGGTTCTAAGAGGACCCCCTTGCTTTCTAAATTCCTATTGGAGCATTGGTGCAGTTGAGTCCAGTCTTAGTCCCAGGCTTGGTCAGTGGTTTATGTCTAAAGGATTTCATAGGGAAATACAAGGAGTAGGGCAGACTTTCTGTCTCCAAATACTATTGAGCCTTTTTAAGCAATTTCAGGCGGTGCTGCCAGCAGCAAGGAGGTGGATTTGTGCCTTTTTTCCACACTGCTTAAGAGGGATGTTGGTTTTTCATGTTTTTGAGTAAAAATTCAGTAAAGGACATTAACCTCATTAATCACAGTGTGAAGAAAAAGCCTGTCAGAGAACCCAGGCTTTATCTTTGCCTTTTGCTTTTTGAGACACTGAAAGGAGGAGTAAAAAAGACATCAGATGTGTCTGAGTGATAGTACTGAGACTCAGAAATTGTAACTGGACTAGGGAAAAAACCTTTACCCTTAGGTGCCAGGAATGGAAGTCTGAATCTGAAGGGGGAACTTGAAAGGCAGACTGTCTGACTTGTTTTGCTTGAGGGGTCTGCTGTTCTGATTCTGTTTTCTCTTTATGGACCAAATTTTTATCAAGTTGTTTTTATTTCACTACTATTTTACACTAGTGCAAAAGGAAAATACATTATTAAATCTAGTGTGTTTGTGGTGCATTTGTATAAGTAACTCTTTAGCAGGCTATTTATTAGTTATTGCTACTGCACAGCATCAAGGGATAAAAAGAATCCCAGTGTAGATGTGCATACACAAAGATTGTATTCCTAAGGGAGCACTAAAAAATGAACACCAGCCTAAAAGGCACATGCCACGTTTGCTATCTGGAACTTGGTATTTGAAGTTCATACACATAAGGATAGTAGCAGCCTTATCAGAAAGCATCATTTTAGCATCTATTGCAAAACTTGCAGTACTGACAGCTCCTGCAGCACTGATGAGTCGGCTGCATAGAGGTGAAAGATTTCTGATCTTCCTGTCAGCAAAAGCATATGTAGAAGAGAAGGTAATGAAGATATTCATGGCAGTTTTGACCCTCACTGCTATTTTTTTGTGCTGACCCTTCATTTATAAATGGATATGGGAAACAAATGAGTCATCATTTTGTGGTGAGAAGTATAAGGTTCAGCTTCCAGGCTAAAGTGCGCAGTTAATTAGTTATTTACGACAATGCTTTTTCAGATTGAGGGTAGGTTGCATGTGTGTGTTTCACTGCATGGATTATGTTGTTGTCTTTAAACCAAGGATTTGGGAAGGGCAGGTTTTGAGTACTGTTTTACAGGCTGATGAAGCTTAGGAAGCCACAAGAGCTTTCTAAATGCCTGCAACAACTCTTGCAGTTGCCTGATATTCCCTTGCCACTTATCTTTGCAAAAGATACTGGACATAGTCAAAGTATAGTTTCTGATCCTGGCCAAAATCCATGGAATCAATGGATCTCTTCTGTCATTGATTACGTGCAGTTTGAAAACCATAATTGGGCCCTGGAACAGATTAAAACACAATACACTGTTATGGACTTCATTTTGATTTTTGGAGCATTATATTTCTATCGTTGAAGTCTGTTGCCTTGTTGAGCAATAATGCCATTTACTGTGAGAAACACGTCAGAACCACAGCTGAATAAATGCAACTTCCACACTATGAAAGCAGATTTAAAGCCAGACTTGCTGATATATAACAAGACTGCATGACAGCTAGTTCTGACTTGTAGAGCATCACAGACAGTACAAATACCTGGTACAGCTGCTGGGAGTTATTTGCATAACATATTGAGTGCAGAGAACAACTGCCACAAATTTAACATATCATCAATTCCCTTGATTTTTCTAGCTTCAAAGCAACATGCCTCACTTTTCTCCTGAAACACACCTGTAGGTAGAGGCTAATATTATACTAAAATGGGAGACAACTGGAATTTTTAACCTACCTGAGCTAAACAAGTACAATTTGACATTTCAGTTGGACACATGCGAAGTGTCTTGTATGTATCATAACCACCCAGTTACTGCACCTTCTTTCTCAGAAGAATCCTGATAGCACTCTTCTTGAACAGCAATAGTCACATCTTTTTTCTAAGCAGCCATCTGATGAGTTAAGCAGTTGGTTCTGGATATAACCAGAATTCTGGAAATAAGTTTTGGAAGCACTTTCCTCATCAGTTTCTGTGTACAGTGTAGACATGAGCTCAAACAACCTGTGGCAGCAGTTCCTGTGCACATAATTTGTTTTGTTTGCTCAGCAGTGAGGAGGGCATGGCAGAGGAGGGCCTGTTCTAGTGACTTCAGTAAGCTTATGAAAACATGTCTCGTTACCTCCTTGGACTCATGCAGTTTCTACTGCTGCTGTTTTTCCTTGCATCTCCAAGATGCTGAAAGAATTTCTGTGCAGATTTGTTACCAGTTCTATGGCAGTTGGATATCCAACTTTTGTCAGTATTTGCAGATTCAGTGGCTCTCCTGTTCTGAAATCATATTCAGTAACAGAGAGGCACTGTCAGAATAGATGATTATAGGTCTGAATTACTTGAGAAAGTGAATGTAGAGGGAATGGAAGATGACAAAGATGGAAGCCATCTGAAAAGAAAGTCTTTTTCAAAGGAAAATTAAGAAGCAGACTTTCAAATAATGAAAGTAGCAATAACTTGAGATAGAATTAAATAGGAAATAGCAAGACTGTGTTGGAAATACTGCTGAGGCTGTTGAACTTTGTGCATGAGGTATTTTCTGGGATTATTTGTCCTTACTGGGATAAGAGGAGGCAGCAGACTGTTGAAAGAGGCAGAGGAGCAGTCACAGCACAGAGAACCCAAAGGCTGTTGGGGTGGAACTGAGCTGAAAAAAAAACCAAAAAACAACCTGCCCAAAACCACAGAGACTTTAGCAACTACATCTGCTCTTTGGCTGCTGGATGTGTCTGGAGGGCTGGTGGCAGAATGTACTCCAGAAAACCACAGTGACAAGCTGAGTGCAAACATCACTTCCTTAAACATATTTTTCTTCTTATACCCCTATGAAGGAATACAACTCTAATCAATGAAATAGAATTGCAGATTTGGAAAGCAAAAAGGGAGAAAGAAGCTGATGACATTTCTGGGGTTTTTTAACATTTGAGAGAAATCTGCTGTCCTGGGAGAGTGGAGGGGCACTACAACAGATAAGTTTCTATTTTATTTTAGCAACCACAGCATGGCCGTATTCCCAGAAGCCACAGTTCATGCTCTGGGGGAAAAATGAAAGGTATCATTTACATGCCAGCTGTACTGATGTTTGTCACTCTTCTCAACACAGAACCATTACCTTTTTTTATTTTCTATCACTTTTATAAACTTATACAGAATAGGATTGTATGAAGAGAGAATCAGATGAAAAGATGGTAAGGTAAAACTTTCATTTTTGTTATAAGAGAGCACCTTCTTAGCTTCAGCAAGAAATCTCCATCTGCAGTTTTCCAGGAGGCTGTTTCTTTAAAAAGATGTTTTCAAGATTGATTGGTATCAGGTGTTCACTGCCATGTGATGCAGGTGTTACCATGGTGACCACTCCACTCCTTTAGGCAGGGTGTCAGAGGCTATAATTGTGCTTTAAAAATCCTGTGCACAGTATGATAACCTGCACGAAAATAAGCTGTAGCCTTGCTCAGACACAGGTCTGTCTCTGAATTGGCTGATTTGTGACTGCAAGCCACAGAAGACTGTATACTGATGTTTGGGGGATATTTCTTTCCTCTCTCTCCATGTGATGAACAGGCACAATAGGCTCTACAGTATAAGGGGAAAGATTAAATTCTTTTAGCCACACTTCCTCTCCAGCCCCATTTTGAGTCTGTGGCTCTTTCTGATCTCAGACAAGGAGATGAAGCTGGTTGGAACTCTGCTCTGTCTATGTGGCTCTGCTTGTGCCTGCCTTCTGATAGGGTATGTGAAAAAAGGTGTTTTACCAACACAGTGGCGTCTCTGTGGCTGTACTGCAGACAGTGGCAAGCCCAAAGTGCATTCTCTGCCTTCAGCAAATCTCTGACCAGGGATTAAAATTGCATTACCCTTCAAAATGCTGCTTGCTGACCCTTGTATTTCATGGGTCCTAATGCTGCAACCACACATTTGCCTTTTTACAGCGCAGCTGGCAGCCATGCTACACTTGTTCCTTAGCTTCTGCAGGGTTAGGGACACAGGTGCCCCTCTTTCCATACACTGCTTGTGTCCATGCAAAGGTAGTTTGCCATTTTGGCTGCCACAGCCTGTAGATGCCTGTCTTTCTGCTTCAAGCTAAGTAAGTTGTTGTTGACGCAAAAAAGTAGTAAGAACACAGAGCTTATTTATTACTTTGAATTCTGCATCAGTAAGATGGAAGGTAAAGAGAAAAGTTTGTAAGGAGTGAGGACACTATAAGGATGGGTTGAAGGTCGAGAGGCAAAGGCTGAAAGAGCAGTAGAGTTAGAGGCTATTGTGCATTCTGCCCCAATTCCTCTATATCCAAACTACTGCTTCTCAGCAGCAGCCACATGCCCCAGGCTCAGCATCCTATGGATGCCCTTAGGCAGGGTGGTATCCTGGGAACTCTGTTTTTTATAACTGGCTGCATCTTTGCTCTGTTGGTCTCCTCAGAGGGACTGGGTTCAAGTCTGTTACAGGAGATGAGATGGCAGGGAAAAGTCTTACTGTTAGAAAAGAAAATTTCCCCAATGAAACAAACCCTTCTGTGGCAGTCTTTTACATTTCTGTAATTTTAATAGAGGGTGATCGTTTAAGTTCCCAAATAGCTTTACCTCTCCCCAGCGGAGATAGAGAATTGTAGATGTCAGCCGTGCTCAGTACTCTGCATAGTTAAGAACAGAAAGTTAAACATTTGGACCTTCTGTGTCCTGGTAGTCTCTCTCAAGCCTCCAACTGCAATTTTGAAAGATGAAATTAGAAAATAAGATGAAATAAGTATTTATGGCCCCCATTGTACAGAGTGCATAAAAATTTGTTTTTAAGGATGCAGCTATGAAAACTGGACATGCAGTCAAATGCTCGTGTGTACTGGAGCTGTGCAGTACAATGGTGTGTAGTGCTACAACTTAGATTTCAAATGACATTTAATTGTATAGTGTGCTTCAGTTTATTGATTTGACATTATCCTCTATTGTATTTAAGTTGTCTTTGGCTAGGTAATAAGTGGGCTCTAATACAACAATTAAATGGAACACCTATAGATAGTTGAAGGTGAGTGTAGTTAGCAGTCCTTTAGGTCAACTTTGTCATGTCCCCACTGTATTAAGTATGTGCCCTGCAGCTGTGCTGGGCATCTTTTAAAAGCTACAGCTACTCCAGGGTTCAAATTCTTAAACTGAAATTTCCCATTGGCTTTTAATTAGATTAATAAATGAATATGCAATCAGTGAGCTGTAAGGACAATTTCCGAATATGGGAACAACTAGACCAGAGCATAATGCAGTCATCGAGCAGTTTGAAAAATTAAATATCAAAAGCAGATAAAGAACAAAAGAAGTCAGACTTTGTATAGCATAGAGCATAAATGCTGATATGAAGACTGACTGAAATCCGAGGGGATGGTAAACAAGAGCATCTGTCCTTTCAAACATCCCTTTTATTAATAAATAACAAGGATTTTAATGGGTTGCTTTGCATTTAACTGTATCAATAAGACTAGAAAATGCCAGCCAAAGCTACTACAGACAGCAGAATCAAACACTGAATTGTTTGGAATAAAAGTGAGAGCTTCCATGGCTGGTTCCTTACTGGAGAAAAGTGACACGGAAAGTGACTTATTAATTATTGACTCATTCTTTGCATTTTTACTTCTGTTTCCCTGATTCCTTCCTTCTTTGTGGGGAAGGGCTTCCCCTTCTGCTTCTGCTGTGTTCCTCTAATCAACAGAAACACGCAACAGAAAACCATCTGGAAACCGGACTCGGTGTCAGCCCTATTCAGAATGAAAAAGCTGGTTTTTGATGCCTGATTTGGAGTACCACATGCTCTGTTCTGTATGTCTCACAGCCGAACTGGAAATCTGTCACCATGCCCAGTTTCCAAAACGTGGAGACTCTTAGAATACAGATTTCTGTTGTATCAGTGGATAGTTCCCCATCCTTGGCATACCTCTTGGGGTGACCAACACAACCTGAAAACTCTTGGTAACTGTAACCATCCTACCCTGCTCTATGCTCTATTGCCCACAGTGAACTCAAGTTTACTCACCAAGGAAGGCACAACAACATCCTGGGCAGCACTCATTAGACCATGTATGCAAGATTGTCCAGTTTTGCTTCTGCCTTCCCAAAAGGATGTTTATAAACTGGAGCAGGAGTTGGTCAGGAACACTTGAGGAGACAGTGAGGGACTGGGGATCATTCAGCTTGGAGAACATCTGGGGGAACCTCTGACCAGCCTTCTCTTAAATTGCTGAGAAGGCAAAGCCAGGCTCTTTACAGAGTTGTACAGCAGAAGAGCAAGAGACTGTGGTTATGAGAGACTATGGTTATGAACTAGAAGAGGACAGATTCAGACCTGAGGTAAGGAAGAGACTTTTCTTCATGAAGACGGTGAAACCCTAGCATAGAGAAGTTGTGGAGTTTCTATCCTTGAAAATATTCAATAGCTGAAAGGACAAATCCCTGAGAAGTGTGATCCAAATTAGTTACTGACTCTGCTTTGAGTAGGAGGCTGGAGTAGATGACCTCCTGAGGTCGTTTCCAACCTGAATTATTCTATGTTTTTATAACACTGAGTTTTCAGCCTTTATTTGTCCTCTGCTTCTGGCTCTGTCCCAGTGACCTCCTGCTGTCCCACTCTCAGAGACCTACAAGTAATGCAGGGTAACACTGCTGTTCTCCACCAAGTGAACCTTGGTGACATGATGAAAAGTGTGCTGGTTTTGAGATGTGGACAAACTCCCATTCTGACAAAACTCTTCCTTGTCTTCATAAGAGAGTTGCTTAGCCAGGACTTTTAGGCAGCTGTCCCAGCAAGAAAACATTTGCTTTCTTTTCATGCTGCCATACATTTTATTTAGAATGATTCGTTATTGTCTTTCACATTGCTGTTCATTTGGAAGCTGGTATTTGACTTTTCAAAATGGTGGCTGGCAAGAAGCCATAGCAGTAATTAGCAAGAAGGCAGAACAGTTTTCTAACAAACAGTTAGCTGAGGTATTTTAGTATCACAAAAATGAAGGGGTTTTTGTTTTGCTTCAGCAAATGAAGAAATAATACTGTCTGATGTTCCAGCCTCAAGCAAGTTCAAAGAACTTGTATTCAGGGTCCAAAATAAAGTGGAGCAATTTCTGGTAGCAGGAGCAGGAAATGAGCCAAAGACAGTGGATACATGTTCATTTAGGCAAAAAGACAGATGGAAAAAAAAATTAAACCACATACAGCAAAAGCTGGTGTCATTGGCAAGGGACTGAGTTACTTCTTGTATTAGAAAAGTGTAAAACATGTTTCACACCCAGTCAACACCTTGACTGATTCTGTGCCAGAGTTCAGACCTATGCCAGCCTGTCCCTGTGGCCTTGTAAATCTGGCTGGGGAAGATGATGGTTTTGAACAACGCTGAAGTTTAAGCTACTGATTTCTACCTGACTGCCCATCCCATCTGAACAGAAGAACTTTGTTTCATTACCTTGTTTTCACCATGAAAGGATTGATTAGGTTTGTTTTGATTTGGTTTGGTTTTTTGTTTGTTTGTTTGTTTGTTTGTTTCAGGATACAGACATTTTAGTGTATTCCTAAATTTATTGGTGCTGGTATTCTGAAGCAAGCATCAGTAGATTGTGACCTCTGAAAAGCCACCAGAGTCTGCTTCCTCCCAGACCCTTCTTCATGTCTCATGTATCCCATCTGTTCAGAAAGTATTCAGCAAAGCAGGATTCCTTTGATTTAAATAGGTTTTTTTTAGTTGTCCCAGAAGCAATGACCTTAATTCATTTTTGTATGCAGAACTCTTTTTTAGAAGACTAAACAGAATGAAGTTGAGCTACTTTGTACTTTTCCTAATTATATTACTTGTTCCCTTGTCCTCCTCAGCTGACTTTGAGAAGAGCTCAGAAAGCTCATGCTTTCCCTCAGCAGCAGAGTTAGAATGCATACAGAATGGGTAGATACAAAGACATCATCTAAAGTGTGCCCATGAGTAGTCTGAAATAATGACTTAATAATAAATCTGAAATAGTGTTAGGAAAATTCCAGAATTTATTTTCTTTCCTAAAATTGAAGTGTCTCCAAGGTCAAATTTCTAATTTGGATTAATGAGTGTAAAGTTTCTAAAATTGTGTGGAAGTATATAACAAGAACACTTATTTTTTGGTCACTGTTGAATGTTTGGTATTATATTTTTTCCCTAAAAATGTTACTTTGAAGAGGAAACTTGCTAGATTGGCTTACAATAAGGAGAGCAAAGAGTCTGTCCCAGAAAACACAGGGCCTTGGGTTGACAGAGAGGTAGAATGTTAAATTTGCCTATCAAAAGTCACTTCATTCCATCCAGTTACGCCACCTGGAGAATTGGTCATCACTCCTTTTCTTAGCAGTTGGAGAATTCACTAACTTCAAATTCAATTATTAACTTGGGATGTGCCAGAGAACTTCTCTCCAAAAAAGCCATGTGAGCAAGGCTTTGCAGAACTTGGGCAAATCAGCTTTCTATTTGGTGAGGGGAAGGAAACAAGGGGCATTTTGTGACGTATGATGAAGTATGTGTTGGCATCAGTTCAAGTCTCACTATGTGATGATCAGCTCTTGAACTTGGTGCGGCTTGTTGTATGGGGATTGAGGTGACAGTAGGAGATACACAACAGACACAAAAACTGGTGCCCAGAGGGTCCAAAATAATTGCATAAATATCTTCTGCTTATTTTGGACATGTTCGTGGTCTCTTTATCTCTAGAACTCTGTGTGTCCAACAGCTTACACTGATCTCCTTTAGTATTTTCAGAATTCTAACTCCAGTACTCTTCACAAACTAATGTATACCATACACTTAAACTTTACCAAAGGCTGACAAGAGGCACAGGGTTTTTTCCTGAGTATAGTTGTATTAAAACTGTCTAGTAACTGTTTCCAGTGCAAATAATCACTGTTTGAGTTTGGTACATGCAAATAATATAAACAATTGAAAACTGACTTTTCAACTTTCTTTTAACACTGTTGCTTTCTTTATAGGTGTGGTAACTCCTTGTTGGCAGGGATAAATTCTAGTAACCATTCCCCCAGGGAGATCAGAAAAATCAAACCATTAGGTGTAGTGAGTCAACATAGCATGTAAAAAGAGAGGCAATTACAACTGTCCTGTCATCAGATCAGCAGGTCTGTAGGTTGTGATTGACCTCGTTCACTTCCAGTTGCAAGATGCATGTAAATGTCATAAGGTGTTTTGCCATTCTTGTCCCCAAGAGAACAGTGCCTTATTGGGGTCCTTTTTAGTGCTTTATCAGTATTTTTGGAATGTAATGTCGGCATTACAAGGAGAATATTCTTTCAGAGAAACATTGAGCAGTTCCTTGCAGCACGGTCAATGTTATTAGTGTCAAATCTTAAATAAACATACAATGCTTTGGTTTGATTTTGTTTTGGTTTTGCTCATGTTTGGTTTAACCCTTTCTAAAAGGTCTATGCTTCTGACAGTTTTAACTTCCAGTTTTTAGCTGGGAGCTAGTTGTAGAAAAGGACAGGTAAGAATTCATGGCTTGTGGGGAGAAAACAAGCACAGTCATTACAGTACTCAGCTGGAAATGTGAAAGTAATGAATATTGGTCTGGTTCCAAAGCCTCT
>WEKY01036066.1:3186-40676 GCA_013390045.1 Picathartes gymnocephalus
CTGTGCTGAATTTTTAGTTCTTGTGTTCATTTTGTTGGGAAGAATGGATTGAATTTTTCTTCTATCATGTAACTGAAAGGAAAAGTTGTCTTACTTGGTCGTCCCTTAGCCTGCCATGTCCATATTCTAAAATATTATAATTGAAGAAAGATGTTATCATGCAAAGCTACTATGAGCAAAAATATGTGACTATCTGACAATTAACAATTTAGGAAAAGGAGAGGTTTTATTTTATAGGTCATTTTAATTCTTATTATATATCAGAATTTTATGTCAGAACAACAAAACAATTATGTTATAAATGAGAATGATTCTTCTTTTGGAAAACCACAGTTAACAAGACCTGAGTTTACGAAAGACTGTTCAAAGGAGTCCTTTCCTATTAAGCAGCCACTGAGTTGTGTTTATCCTCTACCATTCTAAAAGTTCTTGCAATGTGTAACTTATTCAAAATTTCAGCACAGCTACTACTGTGATACAGAAGCAAAAAGTTTGGTTTAGTAGCAAAAGTTTGATCAAAATATTAATTTTGTTGTATACTGTTTTAGGGAAAATATTACATGTAATTTTATAGTGAATTTCAGCGGTACATATTGCAATACACTGTATCCAGAAATGTACTTGAGAAAATTATTCTGATATAAATTTTAAGTTCAAAGGGGTTATAATTATTAAGGAAAACAGAAACATTTTCTTGTAAGGAAAATGAAAGCATAATTTTTCATGAGTTCAATAAGTAAAAAATAATTTAATGAGAAATATAGAAAAAGATGGCTTTTGGTCTTGTGGATCTCACAGGAAACACAATATTTAACATTTAAAAGAGAAGTCATGCTGTTTGAGAGCATGTATAGTATTTTTAGAGATTGGAATGTCATAGTGGGTGAGTTTACTGTGGGTTTGAGTAATTTCTGGAGTGTAAAAATATGAAACCCGATTCAATATCCATATGTTCACTCGTGATCTTTCACAGTCCCCTAATGCTAAAAGGTAAATATGTTTTAATTAAAGCAGGAGCTGACATAAATCCGTGTTCTATAACTTGAGCATTAGCCTGTAATTCCACTCAGAATATTAATTATTTTATTCATAAATAAATGTCTAAAATTGCAGTTTAGTTTATACCAGTAGATGTTAGCTCAAGCTTATAGAGATTTCCTTTCTTAACTCTGATTTTGTTTCATACCAGAGATCCCTTCCCTTTATATCCACACATGAAAATAGTTTAGCATAGCACCAGTGTTGAGACAGTACATGGCAAATCAAAGTTGATGTGAACTGAAATTGATTATTACTAAGTGAATTCTCATCTTTTATATTTAAAAATTACATATCCAGGATATTAGTTATTTGGTCTAAATTATTTGATCAAAATATTTCTGATGCAAGTATTTCAGATTTTGCTGGTAAGGGCTTATTCTTACTCTAAATTCATTTTCTGTATCGAACTCGTGATACAGTATATGAATGTTTTGGAAAGGCACGTGAGATACTTAACAGTACTCCTTTGAGAAGAGAACTGGTTTTTAACTTCCACAGGGGTCCTGAATTCAAATAGGAACCGTGATAGGATTGAGCTACTGTGGCAAAATTCAGCTCTTCTAAGAGGCATATGGAATCTGTAAATATCAAAAAGAGAGATAATGTGTTTTACAAATAACTTACATTTTGTTTTTTGAAATCCAGAGATTCCTTAAACTTTAGTTTTTCAAGAATAAATGTCCTTGAAGGAGAAAAATCTTTCAGACATCTTCACTTCCGTCTCTTCTCCACATGTACAGGTGGATATTTATCAGAATACAGTCACCTTATATTTCTTGCTGTATTTTCTTTACCACTGCTACACTAATCCCTTACTATTTTGCCTCTAATCTATACTCCTGAGAAATACGCACATCTGTCCTTGAGAAGTCATCATTGATTAAAACAAACAACAACCTTGTAATGTCTCTCTGTAGAATCATTACAGCAAATTGTGTGAGGATTAAATAAGACGATGATAATAATTTAAGTATCATGTGTAGCTACCTTAAAATAGTCCTATCTAGCTCTTCCACTTAATTAAGGTTTGGAAAGAATCCTACCTTCCATTAATACTTACTGTGCACTTGCACTAAAAAAAGAGACTAATTTAAAGACCAGTGAAAATTTTTAAAATATTCTGTTTAGAAATGCATGCACAAACTATATTAATTGATCTCTAAATTAGTGATGCTAAACAACAAAAGCAAGGAAATGCACAGTGAAGCGGGAAATGTACCATATGTTATTGTATACCTGGGCACAATGGGGACGCTATCTTCATGGCTTTCTTAATGTTTCTGTTGTACCAGATATTGGTGGACATATGGTATGCTGCCTTTTTATATGTTTGTGTCTTTTCATGATTTCATTAGCTGAGTTTGATATCATTTTCTACTTGTCTGCTGTAGGAAAAGGGCTTTAAAATGTTTTACTCATTTATCTGTAGTTTGAAACCCATGCACTTAATTTCGCTTATTCATTTATATCCCATCTTTAAAATTTTCTTCAAGAGTAGTTGCTTATTACTTTCACTGTTTACCTTTCCATAGTCTTAGTCCCTGTCTGGCATAATTTGGAATACTGTTGGGTAGCCCTTCCATATGCAGATGGGTTTTGACTCACTGTCAGTGCTGGCCAAACAGATGGCTAAAGCAACTGCAACACCTGCAGAGCTCACCAGGCTTTGCACAACCAGTATCGTACAACCACAGAATCATGGAATTATAGAATCTCTCAGGTTGGAAAAAACCTTCAGGATCATTAAATTCACCTGTTAACCCAGCACCACTAAACCATGGCCCTAAGCATCATATCTACACATCTTTTGAATACCTCCAGGGGTGATGACACAACTACTTCTCTAGGCAGCTGGTTTCAGTGCTTGACAACCCTTTTAGTGAAGAAATTTTTCCTAATATCCAATCTAAACCTCTGCTGGTACCACTTGAGGCCATTTTCTCTGGTTCTTTTTCTTGTTACTTGAGCACCCTTGCAACTGGCTTCTTCCCTGACTGCCCAAGCAACCTCAACCTGCTCCAGCTGGCAGCAAAGTTTCCAATTTCACTTGGCTCCTAGTGCCCTTCCAGCTGAGGGACAAAATACAACAACTTCTTGCTACATCACTTCCTGAATATCACGTGTTTTCTAAGTTGAGTGATGCAGAATACCAAAGGGAAAGTTTTCCCTATTTTTTTTATGGCCCATTCTTCATAAATGTTGACATTTAAATAGGCCGTTCATTGCTTCCATCACATGGAATACTCACACTGAAGTCACAGAAGCCCAGAAGTAGTCAGAGGAAATACAGCATGCAGCAAAGAAGAGCAAATGGGCCAAACCCTTTTTAGACACCTGCAACTTACTCCACTTATATCCTGGCAAAAATTCCCTTAATTTAAGCAGTGATCCCAGAGCTGCTTACTGGAGGTGTTTGAAGACCATTTAAACCAGTGTGGAAAAAAAAGGACATTGTTGTACATTAGCAGAAGGCACTCTTAAGACTTATATGACATTACAGATCAGGGTTAGTCCTTCAAGTAAGATTTAATGATTTCTGGGAAGTGTGAGTACTTTTGTCCAAACATTCAAAGCTTACCATTCTAATATTCATAAAGCAATCTTGGTAGCAGCTCATTATATGTGTAGCTGCATTAGTTTAAATAGAAGGCATAATAAAAGTCTCCTAACTTTTTATAGATGTCAGTAGCCTTAGATGATATCTAGCAATGCCAGACTAGTTATTACTGAAATGTTTAAATAAGAAATATCTAAAAACAAATTACTTCAATTGTTCTGAAAATTTACCATGTGTATTCCCAGGAGAGGAAGAAGTAATTTAAGTCCATAGCCATCAGTTGCACCCAATATTATTCATATATTTTTGTTTGTTTTCTTTAAATTTAATTTAAAACATTTTCAGTTGCTAGATTAAGGCATTCTATTTTTAGTTTATATTAATATATCTTTGATTAGGAAACGCATGGGAAAGGATAGAACTATGAGTAATCTTGCACAAATATTTTAACAAGAAGTTGTTCATAGAACTTATCTAGAATTTTTTGTAAGGCAAAGTCATTACTGAAATCATTAAATGAAAGTAATTTAAAAGGAAACAGCCATCTCTTTCAAAAGGATTCCAGTAAAATTCAGTAACAGCAATCAGGTTGCTGAACAGCCTAGTTTTGTGTATCCAACAGGGTGAAGAACTTGCCAGCTTATTGATTCTTACTGATGGAGGGCTTAGCAATCAGTCTGTATCTGGAATAATTAGTGGGGATGTTAATCAGTAGACAGAAGCATCATGGGGTCCCTGACGCTATAAAAAAGTACACTGCTATGCCAGCTCAAAGGATTTTACACTTTGGCAGCTTAGATGCTTTTGACATGTGATGCTGTTTTTTCTAAGAACATTGTTTTTTTATAAATAGTAGGCAGATTAGATTAGATGTGTGTGCACAATGGTATGACTGACCTGTTAACAGTGCCAGGGAATGGATTACAGTTACAAAGAAGTAACTGGGTACCATCACAGTGGTAAAAAGTCTCCACAGTTTGGTAAAAAGTCTCCACATTTTGGTGAAAAGTCTCAAGTCCCTTGACATGTTATTCAGACTTTGTTCACAAGACTATTGGGGTCCCAGAATCAGGATTAAACCAATGTGTTTGTGAATTCCCCTTCCTGAAAACCTGTTCAAGACACATAAAGAAGACAAGAAACACAGTAATTGCATCTTGTCTTCTGGTAGGATGAAGGTGCAAATATGGCATGGAGGGAAATGGAGATGTATGTCCCTAAGCCTAAAGTACAATAAATAAATCATGGATGAGATGAAAACTATTAACATACAGAAACAGTTTAGATCTGACATGATTTCCTCACTCTTACATGTAGTCTTCTTGAGTCAGTTTGTAGTGTAGCTACTGTGAATGTACTTAAGATCCTAAATTTTGATAAATCTGTTATTCTGTACAAGGCTACTGTCTGTTTACTGTGGTCTAAATTCCCCAGGATGTAATAGCCTGTTTCTGGCACTCAGTTTGAGCGGATGTTCTTGGTCTGCTGCGCATTGTTATTAGGAATGTGATTTATCAAGTCAAAAATTATAAAAACTAGGATACTTTTATTATAGTTATATTTAAACAATAAACTTTATAGTGCTTATAATGTCTCCTTATTTTTATTAATTTAATTTGAAGACATTATGCTAAACTAGTGGCTAGATTTCTGTCAAATGAGGGTTTTGAAACATCTTTGATCTTTTTCACTATTTCCCACTTTCCCTTCTTGCCATAAAAAGATTCATGAGTTGTGAATAAGTACTTTAAATGTATCTTGAATAGCAATAGGACTGAAGTTCAGAACTGCCAATCGATAAATAATGGCTCCTAGTCATCAAAAGTGTAGCTTGCTTCTCACTTTGAAAGACAATTCAAAGTAATTGCTCTGAAACCCCATACTTTTTTATTTCTTATTAAGGAATCAGCTGAAAAAGTATCCAATGTGTATAATACAGAAAGATTTTCTCATATAAATTCTAATATCTCCTATTGAAGTCTTTTTCTCAGAAGAAATTTGTGCTGCAACTGTTTAAACTTGAACTGGCTTTTCTGTTTTGTGTTGTCACACCTTTTTAAAAAATTTTATTTCAGAGTAAAGAGGAAGAAAAAAGTGAACACAGGATTTGGGACCAGACAAAGCTCCTTGTCTGCTGTTGGAGATTCTGCCATGACAGTGAGTGAAGATATGGGAGACGACCAAAAAGCCCTGCAGCAACAAGGCTAGCAGTAAAGATGAGAGGCAAACATTGTTCATAAAGACGTACAAGAAAAATGCATTGAAGAAATGCATGTCATATATATATCAGAATACCGTATGCCTTGTTTCTATGTATTCCTGATTTTTTATAAGAACCAAGGAAAATATGGTAGAGACAGTGTGCATCTATTTAGAATTTATGTTGGCCGTTGTTATTCCTTTCCAGTTGTTCTAACCGTTCTTTTCTAAAGCAAAATGTGGACTTTAATTACTTTTTCCCATATTTTACCTTTGGGGAAAAGGACTTTAGAATGTACATGTTTCATATATGAACCACTGGGTTCTCACATATGGAGAGGTTCACATTCTGTTCTGAGAGGACATTGAGGCTGAAATGGAAGTCAGTGGTTTTTTTCTTGCTTTGTTTGTGTGTTTTACTTTCATAAAGCAGTGGAAAAAATATCTGTGTCTCAGGACTCCCAGTTCTACCAGGGTGACATGTGTATTACACTTTTCTTTCATTAAAAAAAAAAAAGAAGAAGAAAAAATATATATTTTAAATACTCAAATATTATCACATACACATTTAGATTAAAGAAATATCCTTTCCTTACATGTTTCTTATACTCATCACATAATAAAAAAAAATGCATTTCAAATTTACCTTATTGTCTATATATCGCATTTTTATTTAAATATTACTGTATTAATTGTCCATGAAAAAAAATTGTAAATATCACATAGGAAGCAACATAAATATGTTAAGATAAACTCAAAAAGCAGATTTTGAGAATTTTAGAAAATTCACAATTTATAAAAACAGCACCAACTTTTAACCATCTAGTCAGACATAAATTAGAATTTTGTTTGCCATGTGCTATTGATAATGAGTATGTGCAGATTCTGTTTCACAAGGATTGCTGTAATTGCTCAGCAATATGTTTGTTTCATTCCTTATATGCTTATAAACTGAAAACTTATCTGAGGGTTCTAATTGTATTTAAAGCTGTGTCCTTTCTAAGAGGGAATTGTGAGATCTCTTGATTTCTTTTGTAACCTAGGACCATACAAAAAGCAAAAAGTATAATTATTTATTACACAGGATTCACACGTTTCCCAGGAATTCTCTGAGGTGCAGATGCTTGGAAGCTGTGAACTAAATGTTCTTGTGACCCTCTCTGAGATTTAGGCTGCTGTTGGAGCTGAGGTGCTAGAGCAGAAGTATCTGTGTTTTGACTACCTTTATGCATTCTTAACCCTCTTTCTTGTTTGTAAAGCTGACCTAATCCCAGCCCTTACCTCTCAGGCCACACTAAGGGATATACAATGTGGGAATTCTGTCTTTGTTGCCAATAGCTGATTCACAAGTTTATCAATGAGGTACAGAGATACTGTAAGACAATTTATTTTTAAATGGAGTTTAAACATGTAAAACTTACAAGGACTGACAATAAAAAAAGATTCATGATTCTTTTTTTCATAATTCAAACTTCCTCCGTTTATTATCTCACTGGTTCAAGGTTTTATATTAGACAAAAGATCTCTGGTCTTGTTCCATATATTGTGAAATGACACACTGACTCTCTCTAAAATTCTATCTGCTCTTCTTATGCCAGCATCTTCACACCACAGTCTGTGAAATGGCTGTATTGAAAAGGTTGATGTGCACAGTAGAAATGGAAAGTGTATAATTATCGATTTTCAAATGCTGTAACAGCCAAATGTACTTCTATGGTTACACTGAAGCACTTGAAAATATGGCAATACCACACAAGAGCTTACTGATAGAAGCTTGCATCATTTAGATCAGCTTTAGCGATAAGATCTTTCTCTTTTTTTCCCTCTGACAAGCCATTAGAAATATAGTTCTTTCAGACATAAAGTATGGTTTCAGCACTGGCTAAAATACCTATAAGCTCCAGGGTATCTTTTCAGCCCACAGTAATAACTGTGGCTAAAAATCAAGTCGAATGATATTATGAATTACCGGAGAAGTTGGGATTCTATCTTACCTGTCTGTATATCTAAATCTTTAGGAAAAACAAATAACATTTAATTGGTGCTGGAGAACATTTCTGTGCTGTTTGGTATTGTAACATGGATATTGAGGGAAATCAAACCAGAAGCTAGTTTCTGCTGCTCTAACACTACCATAAACCCTTTTGTATGCGTTCACTGTATTATACTACCCAGCAGGTGGGATGCACCTGGCTGGTCTGAAAGTCATGGTGACAATAAAATATCATCACATGATGTTAGTTTTAAAATTTGTATTTCAGAATGTCAGTACTCTATCTTTTCTTTCTCATGAGGAAATTTTAGTTTCTTTTGGTATAGTTAATATTCACATTTATACCACACATATCTTTCTAATCACTTATTGATCATATTTTGCTTTCAGGTGCCTTCTGAATACTGCTTTATAAGTTTTCTTTCTTGCCTCTTACAGATCACACAAGATGCCTTAATTTTTCATAATTTCTCCCTATTCCCGGAGACAGAGAAAACTCAGCTACTTCCATTACCTAAATAAAATGTTTATTTCATCTTTACGTACACAGAGGACTTCAGAGGCTTTCTGAAGAAGTAAACCCATAAATTAGCCACTTGAAAGTGAGTCAGAATAAGATGATGCATGGTTACCCTGGCTGCAGTTGAGAAAGTTTGAGAATGCTAATTTATGACCTTTCCATAATAATACTAGAATGTTTCCTGATCTTAAATATACACCTATGATATTTGTTATATACCAATGTTCCCACCCATTCCTCTTCAGATTTTACATGTGGGAAGTGAAGATACACA
Source organism: Picathartes gymnocephalus (assembly GCA_013390045.1). Classification (NCBI taxonomy): domain Eukaryota; kingdom Metazoa; phylum Chordata; class Aves; order Passeriformes; family Picathartidae; genus Picathartes; species Picathartes gymnocephalus. The sequence goes on from WEKY01036066.1 coordinate 11,771, forward strand.
GCTTTGTGCAGGAGTGATGTGCTCAAGGTCACCAAGCATAATTATGGGAAAGCCAAGACAACTAACCTTAAATCTGGTTGCAAAAAATTGAGCTGCTCATCTTTTGAGATGAGTGGTGCCTAAAAGAGTGAATTACGGCTAGAAAAATTAGTCTTTCCTATTTTCCTTTTTAAGATAATAAGTAGCATGTATCTTTTACGTGGATCGATTTTACAAACTGATTGTAAACATGGTGATAGAAAGACCTGCAAATAATTTTCACAACTCTCAATTAAACCTTGTTTAATACCATAAATGTGCATATTATTTCATATTGTTACATGTGCAGAAAGATAGGAGAGAATGATTTATGTGATCTTGTGGTCCCCTACTAGTTGATATGGAAACAGTGGGTAACACTGTGTTTGGAATAAAATAGACTAGAACAGCTCAGCTGGAAGAGGCCTACAATGACCATCTACTGCCTGACCACTTCAGAGCTGACCAAATGTTAAAGCATGTTGGTAAGGATATTGTCTAAATGCCTCTTAAACACTGACAATCTTGGGGCACTGATCACCTCTCCAGGAAGCCTGTTCCAGTGTTTGACCATGCTCACAGTAATGCACATGCTTCCTAGTGTCCAGCCTACATCTCCCTTGGCACAACTTTGAACCATTCCTATGCATCCTGTCACTGGACACTGGGGAGAAAAGTTCAGCATTTCTCTCTCCACTTTTCCTCCTCAGAAAGCTGCAGAGAGCAATGAGGTTACCCTTCCACCTCTTTTTCTCCAAACTAGACAAGCATAAAGTTTCTACCTACTCCTCCAAGGACATTCCTTCCAGCCCTTTCACCTGCTTTGTTGTCCTTCTCTGGATTCATTCAAAGACCTTTACATCCTTCTTAAATTGTGGGATGCAGAATTGCAGAAAGTGCTATGGCTGAGGCCACACAAACACTGAATAGAGTGGGACAATCACTTCTTTTGACTGGCTGATTATGCTGTTTCAGGCATCCCAGGATGGGATTTGCCATCAGGACTTCCAGGGCATTCTGCTGACTCACACTGAGCCTGCTGCAGACCAGCACCCCCAGGTTCTTTTCTGCAAGACTGCTCTCCAGCCATTCCTCTCCCTGTTTATTACTCTGCCCACTATTACTCTACTCCAGGAGCAGAATATGACATTTGTTCTTGTTAAATTTCATCCCATTGATCATTACCTAAATGCTCCAGTCTATCTAAATCCCTCTGCAAGACATTCTATGCCTAAGAGAGTCAACAGCAGTTCCCAGTTCAGTATCATTAGCAAACCTGCTAATGGTGTATTCCATTCCTGCATCCAGATAGTTAATAAATATGTTGAGATATTATTGATAAATATATCGAACAGATCAGTCCCTAAAACTGAACCCTGAGGAACACTACTGGTGGCCAGCTGGCAGACAGATGTAGCCCCATGCAGTACAACCCTTTGAGTTCTGCCCTTCAGCCAGTTCTTCACTCAGCACACCCTAAACACACTCACCCCACAGGTGGACAACTTGTCCAGAAGGATGCTGTCAGGCACAGTATAAATAGCTTTAGTAAAATCCAGAAAAACTACATCTACCACCTTCCCTTCACACACAGGCAGATAACTTTATCATAAAAATATATCAAATTAGTCATATAGGACTTTCCCTTTGTTGTCTGTACTATCTTGATTTCCACCTTCCCGAATAAAGTGCTGCTTTTCTGAGGGTTGTGTCAATCTCCATCTGAAGTACTTTGGAACACTTTTCAAGATACATGCGAAAATAATGTGCACTTATTCCACTGTTGACTTGATTAGCAATAACTATGAAGGGCCTATGACCAGTCTAGAGCTATGTCTTCAGTAGGGTGGGAGCTATCAAAGTTTCATTAAGAACTAGTGACTTTTTCCTACTGAAATCTCTACCCTTGTATTCCCCAATCCACTTGTCTCCGTGACTTTCTCAATTGAAATGTTTTCTCAGAATAACCTGAGTCTATTTTCCCCATTTTAAAGGGAAAGAAACTTTAAATACTCCATTAAAATATGCCAGTAAGCAATTATTACTCAGAAACTATGAAGATTCTTGGGTGCCTTTTACCATTACAGACCTTTTATCATGTGACTTCAGGAAGAAGACAGGCAATTTTAGTCAATTGAAATCAAAGGCCTATTCATAATTTTGTACAGTCTAAATCAAAATGACCTAAAATCCAACACTAATTTCAAAGGATATTCTAAATATATTCAACAAATAAAACTATGTAAGACTGCAAATGTGATTCGATTGCCTCTTTTAATCATGAATAGAATATTTTCCAGGCAATGCCATTTCAGAAATCTATTGATCATAATTAGAAAAGGGCCATGAATGACTGCTTATGCTAAGATTGAATAAAATAATTCTTAGTGCTATTAACATTTGAAAGGAAGAAAATACAGATAAGAAAAAGACAAACAAAACCCTGCTATTTACCATTTAAGATTGGGGGTTTATCTTTGTAAGAGAGTTTAAAGTGAAATTTGAGCATACCATTAATCAGGGAACACATCAGGAGATAAAAGTGGATTTGCTAATCATCTTAACAAAATGCTATGGTACACATACAATAGACTCTATTTCTGTTAACAAATTAATGCTTTTCTTCCAGTCATATAATCAATAAAAATACAAATGGATTTAACAGCCAACGTATTACCAAGCTTCTCATTACACATTGCACAACTTCATTGGCATTCACAAATAGAATTTAAGAAGCACAGCTTTGAGAGTTTTGAAAGGGCAACATGTTTCTGGAGACTCTTAGCTGTTTCTTAATATCTTATGGACATTGACTAGAGCTCAATGAAATCATGGATCTCCCTCAGAAAAAAAAAAAAAAAGACCCCTGTGTAGACTAAGTGGTGACACAGTAATTTTCTAAGAAAATAATTCAGAATAAGGAAAAATATTAAGCTTTTAGGTGCTTGCACTTAAAAGTAAAAAAATAGATACTATTTTTCATGTACTTTGATTTATCTTAGATGTGTCTTGAAAATTCTCCCTGTATAAGCAACAAAGATATTAATGCATATTTTTTTACATAAGAATATAAATTTATATGATTAATCTCATATTTTCTTCTTTCCTTACTGTGTACTCATTCTGCACCATTATTCCTATTATATATCATCAGGTGTCTTGTTAAAAATCATATTGAGGAATAGAAAGCTTAAATGCTTTTACTACATCTAATGGAAAAATAATTTGTTTTCCAACTTAAATGCCCTATGAAAGCTTGCAGGTAATTACGTATACATAATCATCGATCATATTCTCTTTTTCCAGTGTTGTGGGTTAGCCATGGCTGTCTGCCAGGTGCCCACTGAGATGCTCCTCCACAGGAGACAGGGAGGAAATAAGATTAAAGAACTTGAAAATCAAGCTAAGAACATGGTGATTTCTCACCAGTTACTTTCATGGGCAAAACAGATTTGACTTGGGTGAGTTCAGCTTATTGCTAATTAATAACACTGTAAGATGGTGAGAAATAAAAAACTAAACTAAAAGCACGTCCCCCTTCTTCTTCTTCCCAGGTTAAGCTTCAGTCCTTCATCTCTGACTTCTGAACCTCTTTCCCTGGAGTGGCATAGGAAGATGAAGCATGCGGTGTGTATCAGACCATAACAGCTCCTCCCTGGCACTCCTTCCTTCTCACACTCTTCCCCAGCTGCAATGCCCAGTCTCTTGCACAGGATACAGTCCTTCATGAGCTGTTCCAAGGAGGCTCCTTCCCATGGGGCACAGTCCTTCAGGAACAGACTGCTCCAGCATGAATTCTGAGCTGCAGCTCCTGCCAGAAAATCTGCCCCTGCATGGTTTCTCCATGTCCTGCTGACATGTCCACCTGCTTCAGCATGGGGTCCTCCATGGACTGCACAGACATCTCTGCTCCATCGTGGACCTCCATGGGCTGCAGGAGGACAGCCTGCCTCACCACAGTCCGCTCCAAGGGGCTGCAGGGGAGCTCCTGCTCTAGTGCCTGGGCCACCTTGCTCCTTCCTTCTTCTAGGACATTGATGCCTCCAGAGGTGTTGGTTCCACTTTTTCTCCTTTGTCTTTGTCACAGCTGCTGAGCAGCATTTTTACCCATTCTTAGATATGATATCAGAGAGGAGCTAGCAGCTGGTGGGCACAATTTTGGCCAATGGCAGAATCTCTTAGGAGTTGTCTGCAACAGTTTCTGTTGTCTTCTCACAGAGGCTACCTTTGTAGCTCTCTCCCTCTTACCAAAAACAGGCTTGCCACAAAGTCCCAATATAATGGTTTTTATTCTAATAGTAAAACTCTTCCTTCTGGAGTAATTTGAACAGTGGAAAGAGCATAACTTAGAGTCAATTTATCCCTTTGTCTTATTTAAACAGATTTCATCTACCATTATTCTGTTGTTGTGATCTCTTATAAACCAGGGTACCAAATTGTTTTGAGCTACATGAATCATTCAATACAACCCTGGCTGTACAGCAGTATAGTGAACTGTTCCAAAGAGGTCAAATTTGATATACTTCTCCATGGTGATGAGCTGTTTCCAATATTGTCATTCATTACACCAGTTAGCGACCAAAAAGAAAGAGTACAAGAATGACACAACTTGATTAATACCCATAGGGAATTTTACCTAGTTTATTGTTAGCAAAGTAAAATTGTTTTCAAAAACCATCCCGTCTGTTTTTCTTCTGTTACTAAAAATACAACCACTGGTATGAGTTCATAGAATCATAGACCTGTTTGGGTTGCAAGGCACCTTATGAACCATCTGGTTCTAAACCTCCTGACATTGCCTGCCATGTCTTACACTAGACCAGGGTGCTCAGAGCCCCATAAAACCTGGCCTTCCTTGAACACTTCCAGGGATGGGCCATCCAAAACTTCTCTGGTCAACCTGTTCCAGTGCCTTGCCAACCCTACAGCAAGGAACTTCTTTTTAATATCCAATCTAAACCTAATCACTTTCAGGTTTAAGCCAATTACTCCTGTTCTGTCACTGCATGCCTTTGAAAACCATCCCTCTTCAGAGTTCATCTAGGCTCCCCTCATGTCCTGAAAGGCCACAAAAGGTCACACCGGAGCCCCTTCTTCTCCAGGACAAAGGATCCTGATTCTAGCCATCTTTGTGAGTCTCGAGCTATAGGCTGAAGGAAGGGCTACATCACAGAATCACAGAATTACAGAATCTGCGCAAAGAAGCCCCTGCTCATACTCATATCACTGGTCAAAGAAAGAACACTACAAGTTATGGGACAGATGGCATCTGTGACCACCAATGACCACTGAATGCCCCACACATACTCTTCTGTGCATACCTGGAACATGGACTGTAGATAAGATAAAGGGGTACTATGGTCCAGACATTACCTCAGACCTAGGGGGAGGTTAACACAGCTGGGGAAGAATGTATCACTGAAAATGAACACAAAGAATGTGGAATTTATGGGCCACAAGGAAAGCCAGCTCATTAGCTGTGCTGAAGTCAGCTCTGACTGGCCAAAATGTAATTCTGGCAGGGGCAGGTTGGGACCATCATCTCCCAGCCCAATGACCCAAGAAACCACTGACTCAAAAGAAGAAAAAACACTGAGCATGTGAAGTAATTAGCATTAGAGAATGTTGTAACCAATGAACATCAATTCCTTTGTTTGCTAAAATGTGTAAAGAGTGAAAAGTGTTGAATGACATCAGGACCCTCACCACTAAGAAGCCCACGGTGAAGAAGGACCAACGGGATGTCACTGAATCCATGGGTGGTGACTGTATTCTGCTTGATAGTTCCCTCTCTCCTCTCTTTTCTATTTCTTTCTATCACTCGACGTCACTGTTCCTATTAAATAAAACCCATATTATTGACTTTGGCATATGGCATATACTTTGCACCTCAATTCAGGCAGAGGCATCTCAGTAGTCAGATCTTAACTGTGTTTTTAACTGACATGCTTTTTTTTGCATATTCTAAGCTAAATTTTAAAAAAAAGTTCAAATGTATGAGAAAATGACAGAGCGTTTTTGGAATATAATGAGAACTCCAATGAGAATGAGGACTAGACATAAAACTTGGCAGATTCAAGACAGCTTGGAGCTAAAAATCACCATGATCTTCAACTATAATGAAGTAAACCTTCCATTTATATTAATTCAACTCATTTGAATTCTCACTGTTTGCATCAATCTGCATTCCAGCCTACGTGAGAGGGAAAATAGAAAATGTTATCTATATGCTCGATGAGAGTCTTTTAACGCATTCAGGGAAAGAGGGAACCTTGCAAGCTGGTGGCTATTGGAAGATTATTTAAAATTTGGTTTAAAATATCTTTCATTAAGAAATATAAACAGAATCTATAAACGTGACTGCTCTGTAATTATTTATCTATGAAAATAGTGCTCATAGAACTGAAAATATGTTTTTAAAGAGACTTCACTTTCAGAGTACTTTTTAATAGAAGATCAATCTAGAGTTTTCAGGGAAAAAAAATACAAAGATTCTTGGGTACCACACTGGCACAAAAGTAATAATAAAGGTATATTTTATTTATTCATTTTCTTTCCATTCTTTCATTTGTTCATATTTTTTGTGTATATGGAAGCATGAACTTAGTGTTTCAATTCTGCCAACTCTCTCAGCAAGATGTAGCTTAATCCTTCAAAACTTAGCATTGTAGTTTGCCTTTGTGTCCACACAGGTGATAGAAAAGTCAGATTCATTTTTCCATGTACTTTTTCTTAGAAGCCTGAGAACTTTCAGTGTCTGTATTGTATTACTACATATTTCTTTACAAACAGATCTGAGTCATGTAGAAACAATTTCTCTTTTGTTTAAAGTCAGCAATTCAGGATGGTAGAGAAAAAAAAAATCAACTCCTGGATAAGTCAGTTAGATTTTCTTATATATCTACAAGAAGTAGCTTCTGAACATGAGCAGTGGGTAAGGGTCACATGAAAAGGGCTGACTAAAGACTACTATCACTACTTTGTGAAAAAAAGCTTTTACTGTTACTGGTAACCCCCTCTTCAAGCTGATCCTAAAGGGAAAAAAATTGCTTCATTTTGCTTTAGAACTAATGCACAGTATAACTCAAAGTCCTCCTTAATTGCCATTTCTTCAGGCTTGACTTCCCATAATAAAACATTTCACCCATAGGAAAAGATATATTTGGCTGCTGAAGATTTAACCATTTTCCTTAGATGATGCCCTGTGGGAGAGATGAGGCAAGGAAAGACTTATTTTTCACTCTTAACTAATTTTCAGACAGTAAAAAGGAGATGCTAGAGTTTAAAAAATTGTCTTTTCTTTTTAAATATTTTTATTTTTACAGCAAAGTTTTCTGAAGCACTGTTTAATTGATATATTTGTTTGATTTGGCCAAAAGTATATTGACCCTATAATATTTTCAAATTATAGATTCTTCTCAAGGTTAGTTTCCAATTAAGGTCTTGATGCAGTAACCATCTCAGCTATTAGTTTAAGCATATCAAACTAATACAGTGTATTGATTTGGTGGGTGTATATATCCAGCATGACCGTACATTATGAAAACTTTTGTGCACTTAGCAAAATCAAACCAGAAAATTGGGGAGTTTTAATATGAAAATATTCTGCTAATTGCACTCTTTATTCCAGCTAGAAAAAGTATAATTCAAAAGTTTTGTGACCACAAGAAACTGATATGACAGATTTTTTGCTGAATGGGAATATCATAGAGTGTAGTTCACTGTTCTTTTTGCTTTCTTAAGATAGAAGTTCCATATTCTCTGTCCTAAAATTTTAGATTTAGGACTACTCTGTCCTTAAACATATAACTGGAAATTATTCTTGTAATATATTTATATTGAATTTTAAAAGCAAGTGTTGTTGCATGCAAGTAGAAAAGATCATAAGAAAGTGACATAGGAATGCCAACTTCTTCCTATGCACATCAAAGCCACCTGACCAAAACCATGACACTAAAATGGCAGACAAGTACTAAAGACAGCAATATCTGGTAACTCATGGGTCAAAGGACTGTAGCAGTTACAGCCAGAATAACGGGGTTTTGTTGTAGTGAGGAAGAAAGAATTAAAGGCTTGGTAGACCTACAAATATACTTGAAATGTACATCATCTCCAGGAACTTGTCCCATGCAGTCCAAGACTGAATGCTTTTAGCATAATTTAAGGCACTGATATAAAGAGGCTTGATGAACCGAGTAAGGATAGTTGAACGCACCTGAACCTAAATGTAATGAAACATCCATACCTGTTATCTTCACAAAACTCCTGCCTGCCTCTGTTCTTGCTCATGCAAAGATTCCATCAATGAGAAATGTAGAAAAAATCTTTTAGAAGAGTACTATGTGTGTGTGAGAGAGTGTGTTTGTGTGTGTGTAGAAGCACATAACTTACAATACAATTTTTTTTTTCCACATACTTATTTTTGGGCTCAACATCCTTTAGCAGAACAGTATTAAACTACTATAGACTGAGTTACAAAGTTCTACAGCACAATTATAAAAGATATTCAAATATACAGAAAGCCATCAGAAGGTTTCAGAAGTACTTTGTTGTAAGTAGAGGAAGCAATAATGAGAGGCACTGGAGGACACATAATGAAGCTACACAGAATTCTGGTTATTCAGAGAAATAGAATTCAAATTCGAACACTTGCAGTCAAGAGCTACTAAGATGGATATAGACTAGAATGTGGGTATATTTGACTAGAAGAACTAACTCCTTTTATTTTACTGTGGAAAGCTGAGGAGGACTTAGAAACACACTAGATGTAGGCAAAAACAACCATATAGGCCATGCAGCAATGACAGCATCACACCATAAGACCATCAATTGACTATGAAAGATTTATCTTCACGATTAAAACAAAGTGTTTGCCCTCTCTTGTGGGGTCATGTTATTTTACAAGGTGAGTGACGCAATGATTTAATCAAATTTTTAAAAACTTTCAATTGGAATTTAAGTATTCTGTATCACACGGTGTTAGAATAGGGATGAAAATGTGGACAGCAAGACCTTCTGGAGTTTAATGTGTGAGCTTAGCCTGATGTATTAGGAAAGATAGAAAGTGATTGAATGACTGCAGTAATTCATCAACCCGGCTACATGCTGTAACAGTCTGTTCCTGCCGCAATAATATAATGCAAGCGTTGATCACGCTGTTCCAAGATTCCTGTTCTCCAAGATGTTTGAGAAATATTGTATCTAAACTTCTAGAAATAATGATAACAGTAACTTATATCCAAGCAAGGGGAAAGTGTGGTACTATGGCCCTGTTAACTACAAGGATCCTGCATCTACCCTCTCTGAAATTCTGCACTCTTTGAGATGTTAGGAGTAAACTGTTTATCTGAGTTTGTAGAGTGAATGGAAAAGGTTTCCTGACATGTTTGAAATGCCCCTGATTCTCTGATGAGGATTAATCACCAGATGCAGCAAACAGCTGGCTCAGCCACTGCCAGCTGAGCCTGCAGCTGAGCAAGTCAAGCCGTGCTGGCGGTGGTGTGCTGTACCACCCTCGCTCCCTGCCTGTGGAGGGAACCCTGAAGAAATCCTTCCATTCCATGGGGACAGAAGAGACCCTGCTGCGTTTCACAATGGGAGAAGGGACTTCATGAGGCTGAAGAGGCCTTTCTCAACTGTTAATGAGGAGAAGGTCCATGGCCTTCTCTTTAACCTAATAAGTTGTATAATATCCTAATATGTTAAGGTATGGTCTTTCTACACTTTGAAGTAACCCGTGGTTCCAGACTTAACTAAAACCAGAACACAGACACTGTTGACAAATGTTGTCATAACACTTAAATACTTAATATTCAAATATGTTTTTTAAATGACTAGAAGCACCAGAGACCTGAATTCTGCCCCTCCAACAACAGGGCTGATGATAGGAAAGACTTGCATTAATAATTTTGTCTTCTGTGTCCAGAGCTGTAAAGTACCATCAACTCTACCTTACCCAACAGCAAATTGACATTGTACTTCTTAGACAACAGCAGAAGAATTGATTTCTATGTGGGAACAACCACTAAAACATTTGGTGCTCTCTGGGAGTTTTTCAACATATGCTAGTCCATTGAAATGTTCTGCATGTTTCCTACATAAACAGGGCTGGACCTCAGCCATCCACAAAGTAGATAGCAGCCATAAGCACCAGGCCATGAGCTATATTCTCTATAAGGCCTTTTCTCAGCACACCTTCTGTTCTCCCCACTCCCCAGAAAATAACTTTTTTTCTAAACTTGAAGGTTTTGATTAAATGCCATTTCCCTTTTTTTTTTTCAAAACTGGTAATTGTTCATATCATCACTTTAAATGAAGAAAGAAACACTGTGCTCTTTGGCACAGTGTTCCTTTCTTAGTTGGCAAACAGGAGTTTATCACAGTGGAATAAATTACATTATAGCATAACTTTTTAAAGCACCATTAATACAAATATATATCCTTCCTTTTTGACAGAAGTGCCACTGCTCTATTCAAAATCTAAATTAATTTTCAGACTTTTATTGCTTCAACCATTATCCTTTTCATCCAGAACTCTAAAATAATGCATTCTCTTTACATGTTAGAGAAGTGCAGCCTGATCATATATCTTTTCCAATCTCTAAAGCATTATAAAAATACCCTGAAAAAGTAATTTTTTCCCAAATGTGCTTTACATGATAGCATTACTGTAACTATGGTCATATTTTATTTTCATTTTATGGGTCTGTAACATGTAGCTACTAACAGTTGTATTAAAAGCAGAAGGACATGGCATTGAGGCTGCAACTTCTTATGCTGGCTACAAAAGATCCATGAAACCATAGATGGTTTTATTTTCACTAATCAATTAGAAACTTGAAAGAAAGGCTTTATTAACATTTGAGGAGCCAAGAGGTCTCTCCTCTGTGAAGATGGAGATCATTCATTGGTCCCTGGGGCTAAGTGCCTAGGATGTCAAGACCTTTTCACTGGCTCTGAGATCAAAATGACATAGCCTAGCTACATATCCATGCTCTCTTGTGCCCCCAAAGAAGTGGGCAGCATCAAAACTGCCAGTGTGGCATGGTCCTTCTCGTGTGCTATTTGTGCCAGCCTCCGTTTGGGCCCAGTGCCACCTGACAGCAGCCAGAGCTGTAAAGGACCATGCCAACAACTGAGAATGCAGCCATAACAGACTGCAACGATGCTACAATTATGGACCATAATTGTGGGGCCATCTCAAAGCTGGCCCTGTTTTACTCTTTTGTACAGACAGGACCTGTGAAACCTGTGAGATAGTAACAGAAAGGTGCTTAACATTTGCAGAATATTAATAGGATAAGAGCTAATGGAAAGATTATAGTGTGCTTTGAAATTAATTTTTTTTTGTGAGTTCTTGCTTCTATGAGAACAACAAATTTTAAAATCCTAGACCTTTTTATATGCATTCTGAGAAGTGTGCTTTTATTAGCTACTGAGGCTTCATTTTAAGGAAGGCTCATCATTCCAGATACTTAAAATCATGGTCAGTCTCACAGAGGTACAAGTGGAGTGCAATCCCTACAGAAGTTACAATTTCCCACAAGAAGATTACTGCATATCACCAGCCCTGCTTCGATTTCCACCTCCATGTTCCCCTTTCTGTCTATTTAGCAACTTGGCATTTTTTTATGTTTTCCTTACAGATTGACACAGCAGGAGTAAATTCTCCTCCAGAAAGATATAAATTGTAGTTTCAATTGATCATTAAAAGCCTATTTTAATCTTTGAAACCAGACGAAATTTGGGGAATAGGACTCAGGGAAGCAGAAAGTATAGATTACCATAAATGACATATAGTAGAGATGCAACAGAGTGAGTGAGAATATATCTCAAGCCCAAATCAATACCAGCAAACTAGCCACATAATAGATTTTTACTCTGTACTGTGTAGTTAAAGTTTTGAACTGACTTTCAATTCATAAAGTTATTCCTTGTGCAAATAATAACTTATTAGCCAGATTTTACCTTTGTTAATATGCTTACAGAAAGTGCAAATGATCACTGAAGAAATGTGCCCAGTTTTTAATGTTTTCATTCATGGCAAATAGAGTTGCCAAGTCTTGTAAAACTTAACAACTTGGATCCAGCTGGTATATCAAAGCAAGCTATGGCCTATCAGGTTTTGGAACACGACCAAGAAAACACAAAGAATTGCAGAGTAAGGAAAACATTGCTTACTTTAAAAAAAATATGGGTGGTTAATTTTTTTTTTCCCCAACAGCAATCCAGATGGGAACTCCATGTGCCGGTCAAAATCTGAGTCCTGAAACACCCTGTGTGATTTACTCAAAGTTCACCAAAAGAGAATGGAAGTATTTTTGTTCTAGAAACATGAACAATGCAAAATCATTGCAGAAACTTTTCCTTAGAGTATTCTTTGGACTCAGTTTAGTTCTTATTGTGACATTACAATACCTGAAAATCTCTATATGTAGTTAGTAATAACATTTTTCTAAAAACATTATTGTCTTGTGTCAGTGCTTACAGTGTGTTCCAAAATCTTTTTATATTTGTACTCTTTTTTTTCGTTGTAACACCACTTTTTTGACATTAAAGGAATACACTTTCAAATACTTTAATGGTATTGCAGAGCTGATTATGTATGATGAGCAAACTCAGAGAATCTTTTCAGTCTTATTCCCAGACAATAGTGATAATTAGACATTTCTGTTTTCTTGTAGATGAAACATTGCAGAATTATGATCTCTTATGAAAGTCTGGTATCACAACAGTCCAATTTGAGGTTCAATCAAGTTTTATTTTTGAAAGCTAGTGCTAAAGTTATCAAATTGACAGTAGAAATACTAAGAGAACTTTATTTTCTCCTGTTATTCCTCACTATATAACCTAGAAAGAAAAAACCTCAGATGGAATTTATGTTCTTTTGAGAATTACTCCTTATAATCTATGAAATCCTCTGATTTGTTGTATTCTCTCTCTGCATCCTTTACTGCTTTATTTTATTTAATTATCCATAAAATTATATAAAAATCTGAATATTTGGCTTTAATTTCTTTTAGTATTAAAATAATTCCTTATAGTACTCTGTCTTCATTATGAAAAAAATTCTTCTTTTACATATAGGATAATTTAGGCTCCTAAATATCACAGCAAGTGTCTTTAAAATGAGGTGTAAAGCACTTTATGAAAACAGGGAGTTTTGTAATTGTACCAGTGTTATTTTTCTTTTAATATCTTCTTCGTGTTTTTTTCTTAATTATGTCTATCATAAATCCAAAAACCTTCAGTTTATATTACCTAAAATCATCGTGTTTATTTCAAATGTAAATGCATTTATTTATTTTGTATTACATGGTGGAGTTGTGTTTATTACTCAGAATTGTCCATTTTTGAAATCCAGATGATTACTCATAAGAATGAAAAATTGTGCAGAGTACACATATTTTAAAAGTCAAAATGATATGCATCACAAATATTTGGGCAGTTTTCATGTATAAAAAATTACCTACTTTCCTGAGTACAGGACCTCTAAGTTTCTGAGCATGGTATGACACACACCATAAGAAGCTTGAACACAGTTTTCATAGAATCACAGAAGCATAGAATGGCTCGGGTTGGAAGGGATCTTAAGGATCCTCTCGTTCCAAGCCCCCTGCTGTAGGCAGGGACACCTTTCACTAGACCTCGTTTCTCAAAGCCCCATTTAACCTGGCCTGGAACACTTGCAGGGACGGGGCATCCACACCTTCCCCTGGGCAGCCTGTGCCAGTGTCTCACTGGCTCACAGTAAGGAATGGCTTCCTAAGAGCCAATCCAAACCTGTCCTCTGCCATTTGCAGCCATTCCCTTTACTCAAAGCCATTAGTGCTCTGTGGGTTCGGGCAGCCTGTGGGGTGTTTATTGCAGCCACGGGGTGAGGATGCAGATACGACAGGCTGCACGCCAGCTTGCAGTTACGCACCTCCTCAGGGGCTGTTAGTCAAAATGCAGCTCCTCTCTAAATATATCAGCTCAGGGGCAACTTGCACAGGGTTTTGTGGACAGTGGGATGGCATCACGTGCAGCCAGAGGCCTACGCTACCCCTCAGAAATGTATGCAGTTTACTTCCAGTCGGGGTCAGGGCAACACCTCAGGGCTGCCTGAGCACCCCTCTGGCCAAGCCTCTGCTGGTAGCATGCTGAAAACTGCAATGTATTAGTGCCAGTAATCCTACGCTGTTGTCTGTTTTATTTAATGATAAAACCATAAATCAGGGAGAACGACAGTATTATATCCTTTTCACCTTCTATTAGAGTTCAGCGTTCCCTTGATAGGAAATAAGTCTCTCCAGAGAGAAAGAGCTGATCCTAGATTGATTTCTGAAATATTCTCAAGCTTCTAGGATTTAAGAGGAAATGGAAAATTGATTTGTATTTCACATGCTACATTCATTTGTGGAACATGTCTTCAGCTGCAGTAATATAGTATTTCTCCATTACAGTAATCTGTATGAAGCCTGATTTACATTAGGGTTTTGTAATATAATTCTCTTTTAACTCTCAAGACCTTAGGAGACAATATCGATATTCCTCACTTACTTTTGGCATGAACATGTGAAATGCTTGAAACCTGCCTCTTGAGTCAGAACTTAATGCTTTCCTCTCTGCCCTGTAAGTGAACTCCTTTCTGAATATCCCAATGAAGAGGGATAGCATTTTCAAGGCAGGAAGCAGGAGACATTGCTCTGTTCCATTGTCTCTGCTACATGAATTAAATATGGTTAAACTGCTGGCAAGGTTTAACTGTTAAAATGAGAATTCCTGAGAGAAACAATATAATGAGGGTTTCTCTTAGGAAGTATTCAGGTGAAGCCTGTATATTCATGAATAACCTCATAGAATGCATAAAGCAAGTATCTGTAATATTTGTCAATTTATTCTACTCCCCCTGGTAAGCGTCAGTGTATTGTTTCTTAAGTAGAAATTCTACTGATTGTGAAGACTGCTTCAGTCCCTTGAAACAATTAAAATGATCAAATAAATTTCAATTATAAACCTGACCTTTCTCAAACGTGTAATGGCAGATCTGTTCCAGGACATTTATTTAATTAAGTCATAATCTTGTTTATTTCTGTTATGACTATATAGAAATATAAAATTAGTTTTGGTTAGGCCAAGTAAGCTGAATAATCTGAATTCCACAGTTCTAAAACTCATTGAACAACAGGAGTCTAGGAGATAAAAAATCAGACCTTGTTCAGTGTCAGGAGGGTATGAATTCCCATTCCCATTTATGACAATTTGACTTTGTGCAGCATGAAATAGATGTCTCAGTACAAAAATGATGACATATGGCTTTCATAAAGTCTCTTAAAATTGACAGAGACTCTGCAGGTAATTCTCCTAGGATTTTCAGCTTTTTATTGGCATAAACAAATGCGAACATTTTACATCCTGCTGCCTTTATTTCAATGGCTTTTAAAATGCAGTAAATTGTAGTGTTTGTTTTTGTTTGGTTGCTTTTTTTTCTAGCATGTGATAAATATCTCCTTGATTGAGAAGTACCAGTTTTTTAGAAAGCCTTATCTTTTTCCTCCTTTCTGTCAAAGAATAAAGGAGCAAAGGTTGAACTATTCTGTATTGCCTCCTAAAAATACTACATAAAAATATTTGTTTCCCTTTTGATCTTAAGATGTCAATACAGAGATACCAAGCAAACTTCCATCATGTATCTTTAGTAAAAATCTGTTATTACTTGAGTTACTAAAAATTCTCTTGAGCTTTCCTAGGGACATGATGAGATGAGCAGTAACTGAAGAATGATGAAACACCATATGAATTGGTCCTTTAGAAATATTTCATAGAATCAGAGTGGTTTAGGTTGGAAGGGACCTTAAAGATCATATAGTTCTAACTTTCCTGCAATGGGCAGGGACACCTATCACTAGACCAGGTTGCTCAGAGCCTCATCCAACCTGGCCTTGAGCACTTCCAGGGATGGGACATCCACAACTCCTCTGGGCACACTGTTCCAACGACTCACTACCCTCACAGTCAAGAATTTTTTCCTAATATCTACTCTAAACCTACTCTCATTCAGTTTGAAGCCATTCCCCCTGTCCTGTCTCTACATGCTCTTGTGAAAATTCCCTCTCCGTCTTTCTTGTAGGCTCCCTTCTGGTACTGGAAGGTCAAAATTAGGTCACCCCAAAGCCTTCTCTTTTCCAGGTTAAACAAACACAATTCTCTCAGCTTTTCCTTGTGCAAGGGGTACTCCAGCCCTCTAATAATCCTGGTGGCCCTTCTCTGGACTTGCTCCCATAGGTCAATGAGCTTCCCATGCTGGGGACCCCAGAGCTGGATGCAGCACTGAAGGTGAGGTCTCACCAGAGCAGAGCAGAGGGGCAGAATCCCCTCCCTCACCCTGCTGCCTATGCTGCTTTGGATGCAGCCCAGGACACATTTGGCTTTTTGGGCAGTGAGTGAGTCTTATTAAACCCTAGGAGATTCCCATTGTCCCACTTCTTGAGCTTGTCCAGGTCGCCCTGCCTGGCATCCCATGCTTCAGGTGTGTCAATTGCACTGCTCAGCCTGGTGTCATCTGCAAGCTTGCTGAGAGTGCATTTGATCCCTTTGTCTATGTCATTAATGATGAGATGAAAAAACACTGGTCCCACATGGACCCCTGAGGGACACCACTTGTCACTGATGTCCATCATGACTCTGAGCCACTGACCACTACCCTCTGGATGTGACCATCCAACCACTTTCTTATCCATCTAAAAGTCCATGCATCAAATCTATTTCCCTCTTATTTAGAGAAAAAGATGTTGAGGGGGCTGTGTCAAAGTCTTTATAGAAGCCCAGACAGAGGTCTTTAACCCTTTTCTTGTCGACTGATGTAGTCACCTTATTTCTCTTTTATCCAATAGAAACCTCCAAATCACAAGATTTCTTTTGTATGATCATCTCCAATAACAATTATTTAAGTAAATGTGGAACATCACCATTATTGATACTTTCAGCAATATTTCTAAAGAAAGTAGTTTTGAAAGAAATTCCTGAAGTTGGTGAATTTTAAGTATCCTCTGAGAATACCACTGGACAGGCATCCATACTAGAATTCCTGGCTCTGACCTTTTGCATAACAAAGGTCACAGGGACCTGTGGCCCAGCCAGGGGCCTGAACACTGAGAGACACGGCGGGAGCCAAGGACCTCCAGATTTTCATGCACTTGGACTGCAAGATGATAAAAGCCCAGGGGTCCCTTTTTTCAGTGCCCCTCTTTGGAGGCACCCAGACTGAGCTGTTACTCTGTTGTTGCACCCTGATTTAACTAAGGATCAAGCCATCTGAGATTCTGCTATGAGAATCCTGGGGTCGAACTGGTAAGGAAAGCTGGTCTGACAGTGTGGGTGGGTGTGTGCAGGGAGTCGAGTGGGGCTCGCTCAGGGGAGCTGCCCACTGCAAAGGGGCCTCAGTCCCACTTCAGGCGCTGTGAATGTGACTGCCAGAGTGGCTTCTTGACAGTCACACAGGAAAGTTTCCTTAACAATCCTCTAGAAAGCTGCCACTGGCCTGTTGGTGTTTAATGCCAAAGAGTCTGAATTCTATGTTAAACATGCTAGCTACTTGGAGTAGTAAAAATTTACATGTATTTTTGCAGGAAGACCATTGAACCAGCAAGTCTCTGTCAGAATATAGGCCTAAATTGTGCTTTAATTTCATCAAGCCATCTGTTTATCTCCTAGATGTTGTAAGGTAGGACATTAGATTTCTACTGCTATTCCTTGCTTTAAAGAATGATCAATAGCAAGCATGATGGATAGTGCTAGGCAGAGAAAGAGTGGTCCTGGTTATATGAAAGATGCCAATTACATTTTGCCCTGTGGGGCAAATTTTCATTTCACAAAAGTGCTAATACAAAACAACATTTTCTCTCAATCAGCGCTTATTTGAAGACTTCTGTACTCTGACTTGCAGCTCTAAAAAATATGGCACGGAAACCTTCCAGTTGCACCACTGTCAGGAACATAATGTTTCTGGCTTCAAAACTGTTTACAACCATCCTGTGTTGAAGAAGGCTGCTCTCACATGTCTTTAGCCATTATCCCAACTCAATCCCCTAAAAGAAATTTC
The DNA here is from genome assembly GCA_013390045.1 of Picathartes gymnocephalus. Classification (NCBI taxonomy): domain Eukaryota; kingdom Metazoa; phylum Chordata; class Aves; order Passeriformes; family Picathartidae; genus Picathartes; species Picathartes gymnocephalus. The sequence continues at coordinate 29,871 of WEKY01036066.1, forward strand.
CTTGTTTTTATTTCTGCTAGCTATTTCTCTGCTCTCTACTCTCTCTTTCCTCTAGTTCAACCCATGGACTGAGTACAGTTCCCTAATCTTCAACCTGCTTATCTAAACATTGCCTATTGCCTATCTATGTGTTGCTGTTAACTGAGATGTAGATCAGAATACTGTGTATCATTATTTATTCAATTACTGTGGTTATTACTTCATCTTGCTATCAAAACAGGAAATATGCCTATGATAACTCTCCCAAATATTTTTGTATCACCATGATATGTGAGAATAAAGGACAATAAAATTGCTTTTTCTTCTTTTGTGTTAGAATGATCCTAATACATTGTTAGAAAAAGCTGTCTCCATCACAGGAAAGCTTTCAATGGTTCACTGCCCTAACATTATTCAACATGCATTGAATGGTGTTTTGAAGAGATGAAGTGACAAATATATGTGAAAAATGTTGTGGTTTTACCTGAAACACAGCATATTCTTATACTCTCTCTCCAAGCTTTCCAAATCCAAAATTGGGTAGGACAGAACAGGATCAACTGAACTTAAGAAAAAAAACAAGTAAGAAAAGAAGCAAAAATTTGAAAGATAAGTATTTTAGCTGTGAACCTTGTTTTTGATAATTTAGAATTCATTTATTTATCATATTCTTACTTACAGATACATATTTATAAAAATACTCATAGAGGTATGTGTCTCTTCAATACCAAATTAAAAAAAAAAAAGAGTCAAACTAAAAAGCTTGCAAATCTGAAACCTTATATTGTTTAAGAATTAACATTTAACAATTGAATTGGCTTACTTCAGCATGCCAGAATCACTTCTTTAAAGGTTTCTGCAGCTGACATAATTTCTGACTGTGTTATTCAGATTAAATTATCAGTGGAATCTAGATTAAAATATCACTGAATTTCAATGTTTGTGGGTGTATTTTTTTCTTATATAATCCTACCTCCAGTATAACTTAGAAAAATAAAAGTTGTGAAGAGATATTTCAGCATAAGAATTGTTTTTTTTTTCAAGTGTCTTAATGTTGTAATTGCATTGTTGGCTATTGCAAAGCTCCAGAATGGGAAGTTAATCATTAAAGTGTCCTATTTTTTATGGTCTCTATTTCATGTAGCTTACCCTGGCCAACAGCATAGACTAGACAGACATATGACGAGGAATTAAACCTCTCATATTCAACATATTTCTCCTCTAATCTTTCTTACAATCTACTGCCATCCTCACTTGCACATGATGTCCTTACACATTTGCTTTCTGAAATTATTAGTGATTATTTCTCTCATCATTATGCATATGGCTATGTCTATTCATTTCACAGAATGAGAAAAAAATCAACCTTGGAGTCTCCATGCCCTTATCATTTCCAACTGCTAATACTTCAGCTGAAAAAGAAGACTGTTTAAAGCCCTGACAACACCATGTGAATTTTATACTAAAATACTGCTTTCCTTTGGAGGAAGAGTCACTGGTAAGTGACTCCAGCTTCTGCTGCTGCTTTTTGAAGTATTCTCGGTAGCACAACACACCAACATTTCAGAGTTGTGGGTGCTGCTTGTAATAATTCCTAGTTTGGGTCTGTCATTTTCTCTAGGAAAGTAACAAGCAACAGTAAAGAGCCATGTTGATAGTCAAATACTTGACAGTTTTGACCTGCAGTAGACGTTACATTGATAAACAGCAGCAACAGGATGCAGTGGATGGCATTTCATGGGTGCTATGCTGTACACACATGCCTTTGGTTCTCCTGATTTCTATTGCTTTCCTTCCCCTCTTGGTGAGCTCAGATGATGTTCCTTCTTCAGAAGAGGAAATCCTTTTACAATAAGCTTATAAACTGAGCATGTGCAAAATGTGAGAAGTTCCTGTAGAGTGTTGCATAGGACAACAATTCTAGCAATGAAATATTAATTGTGATATTTTACAGTTCCTGGCAGTGAAATCATGATTGGTAGTTTGAAAAGTGGATAAAGATAAGCAAAGCAAGTCTGACTTAAAATACAGGAGGTAAATTATGTAAATGGCAGAAACCATAGTATTTCTCCATAATTTTCTGTAACATGTTCCTTTAGCATTTGCTAATGTGTCCAAGGAGATTTTATGAGCTTGGCTATTTGTTCTGCTGCTGAAACAAGCAAATAGATGAGGGGAGAATCTCCCAGAGACTGAGATTCCTTGAAGTCCTACAGTCTAGATGCCAGGCAACTTTATGCTGAAACATAGAGTCTAATTAATGATCAATATTGTTGATATATTCTCAGACAGCAGACTTATACTATGAAAATTTTGTTTAAATGTCAGGAAAATCTCATATAGAAGTCAACACAATAATTCCTTTCCTAGAACCTATCATTATATCACATATAAGAGGTTTGACATCATCTTAGCCATAGTTACCATGTGATTTCATCTGAGATGAGCAATGTCTTCTTTACAATTAGAATATCTAAACTGCATAGAGAAGGTTCACTTTAACATACCATTTAATATGCTTTAAATGGGATGTGAGTAAAGAATAAGAAAAGTCTCATTGCTGTGATACATTTCGGTCCATACCATAATATTTATAGCCAGAATTAATAAGTGTAAGTTCAAAACATAGCTAAAATTCCATGATTTCCAAATGTCATGACAATATAGTTTTCCTCTGATAAAAACTTAAATGCTAACAAGAATAAAATAACTGCAATTTTTAGCACATTCCTAATGTCAATAATCTTTGTTATAGCACCTTCAGACTTCCAGTTAATCTCTTTCATTTAAGGGTCTCAGAGCTCATTACTGGTTTAAGAACCCAGGCATCTTTAGAAGGCGAACAAATGTTATCTTCATTTTGCAATAGGAGTAGTGACAAAAAATTATCTCCCAGGAAAGTCACTGAAAACTGTTTCAGGCTGCATTCATCCCCTTCCTATTCTATATTTCTGCATATTTTAACTATGCCGGCACTATTGCTTCAAAATTGGAAATGATGCAGCCAGTAAGAATCCAGGAATGCTGTTACAGTTTTGACTGATTCACCCTTGAAGCTCTTAGAATGTATACTTACTTCTTAGTCTGACATTTTCTTGCACTTATATTTGCATAATTATAGAACAGTTCTATCTTAGTAATATAGCATAGAATGTAAATTCCCACATTCTGACATGCAGGAAGCTATTATTAGTCCAGCAAAATACAGGGATTTACATTAATCAATGTATTGCTCTTTCTCAGTTACTTCATTGCAATTATCTAAATCTCATAGCTCTGATTATAAAGAAAGGAAGACCTTTGAGAAAACTGAGATGATACGAACAGAAGTTTTGTAATCACTGTGTTTTTTATTGACAATTGCTTTGTGGACTATGTGCTCTCATCATAAAGATTACACATGTGGTAATACTGCTAATAAGTAACGACTACAAAAATCTGAGTGAGGGCACCATTTTATAAATATCTCTAAGATAAAAAGTATTGCATAAATCTGTAACTCACCCTAGTCTGTTATGTAAAGCAAGCATTTTCCCCTATATCTGTTTGTTGATAACTATATCCTATGCAAATACTTGACACTTGAAATATAATAAAATAAAATGTTCTCAGCAAAGCACAGATATTTAAAGATATCCTAATAATTATGCTGTTAGAAAAATTAGAAACATAGGGTCAAATTTCTCAGTATTATGGATTATCAAACTCTTTTGACTCTGAAAGAAAGATGATCTAAACAAAATTGTCCAAGACATGTAAGTGACTTAGAAGCTCAGCTGCAGACATCTCCATCCTACCTTGTGTTGGCACATTTTCAACGCTTTGGCTTATTTCTTCTGGGGAAGACTTAAGAAAAAAACTTCTTAGATGATTCATCCTCCTCTTCAGGAGCACTCAGGGTGATAAAATGGAAAGAAAATATTTCACATAAAGTAACAAGCACAATTTTTCTTCATAAGGAGAGAAATCCTCTCCTTCACCTTGTCTTCAATATGCTGCTGTCTAGAGGCTGGGATGCTCCTGGGGAATTGAGATGCCCTTGCCAGTGGAAGATTACAGCCAGTTTATATTATGAGTTGATTTGGCCATTAGGCTGCCAAATTTTTTTGAGGGGTAGCTCTTGCTTTAGACATAGAATCATATAGAACAGTTAGGATTGGAAGGAACCTTAAAGATCACCTACTTCCAACCTTCCTGCCATGGGTAGGGATACCATTCACCAGATCACATTGCTCATGTTCCACATCCAACCTAGCCTTGAACACTTACAGGGGTGGAATATCCACAGCTTCTCTGGGCAACGTATTCCAGGGCCTCACCACCCTCTGAATACAGAACTTCTACCTAACATTTAATCTAAGCCTCCTTCATCTTAAAACCATTTCCTCTCGTCCTGTCACCACTATCTGGCCATATAAAAAGTCCCTGTCCTCCCTTTTCATAAGCCTCCTTAAGGTACAGAACTGCTTCAGGGTCTCCCCAAAGCCTTTTCTTCTCCAGACTGAACAACCCATTCGTAGCAGAGGTGCTCCAGCCCTGTGATCATCTTCATGGCCTCCTCTGGACCCACTCTAACAGGTCCATGTTTTGTGTTGAGGATTCCAGAGCTGGATGCAGCCTCCAGGTGGGGTCTCGTGAGAGCAGAGTGGAGGGGCAGAATCCCTTGACCTGTTGGCTGCTCTGCTTTTGATTTAGCCTAGAAAACTGTTGGATTTCTGGGCCACGAGTGTGCACTGTTGACTCACGTCCATCTCTTCATCCACAAGAAACCCCAAGTTCTGCTTCACAGGGCTGGTCCCAATGAGTTCCCCCAGTCTGGGATTGCCCCAACCCAGGTGCAGCACCTTGCACTTGGACTTGTTGAACTTCATGAGAGGTTTGTGTGGGCTGACTTCTCAAGACAGTAAGAGTCACACACACATACACTTCTCTAACTCCTTGGGCCTTTTTTCCCTCCTGCTAAGCACAGAGTGTGCTCAAGCTACTGTCTGTCATCAAGTCCATCACCCTCTTACACAGTTGTATTTTAAGGGCAGGAGGATGTGTTCTGGTTACACCCAAAGTTACAGAAGAGGGCATGAGATAACCAGACATGAAGGTGAAAACAGCATGGAGTGGAAATATAGAAGATTCCAGCATCTCAGCTGTCCTATGATTTTGTACATGCGATGAGTGGTGTCAGCCTATTATACAACCGTATGCTGCAGTCCTCCTTATGACAACCATGAAAAACTGGGTTTTTCAGACTTAAAAATCAGGATTAGTATATGTATTGCAAAGTTCTTGCATTTGTCTGCCTGCACAGTAACCGTAGCTCAGGAATTTTCTGGCTATGGCCAAGGTGTTAGGGATGAATATATGACAATTCAGCCTAAGCCAAAAAATGTGCATGAGAGGAAACAGAAGAGTAATGGTGATCTAATTATCTGAATTCCAAAGTATTAAAACCTCATATTCTTATATTGCTGGCATTGTCTTTAATGGTTCAAACTATTGTTGTGTGCATAATTTTTCTTTAAATATTCTCCTTGCTGTGTGCATGCAAACACAAACACCTCTACTGTAAAAATTCTTAATTCCTATCAGTTGAAAAGCATTAGAGCTGCCAGAGTCTCTTGAATTATAGGTTTGTACAGGATAATTGCATGCACTTCTGATATAACCTAGAATGAGTTTTAGGGCAACTTTCTACTAGCTGTTTTTAAGCCATGCAAAGTAGCTAGAACTGGGACCCAGTCCTGTTCTCACTGGTTTTTGCTTAATACACCATTCCCCAAACTAGGAGCTGTAAACATTTGTAATTGCTTGCGAGTGGATCCCTGGAACTCAAATATAAGCACATATAGAAACATGGTAAGATTTTGCTCTGAAATTAAAGGCTCTGAAAATACAACAGCGCAATTATAAAAAGAGTACACATCAATCTCAAATTTACAGAGGTGGAGACATTTAACAATCTCTGGAAATCAACTGAGAAGGGGCTAAAGTAGTAGCACATATTATGTCAAGAGTCGGAGTACTTAAATAATTTCCTGCTTTTTAAATCCAGAATGTTAGTTTGTCATCTCATCTATTTATATGAATATACAGACATATATATATATATATATGTCTGTATATTCAAATGTACAACATGCATGTGTATGTATGTATGTGTGTCTGTGTGCATGTATAATAGGTGCCTAAGAGAGAAAAACAAAAGCAATAATAGGCTGTTACCTGCTGGATGAAATCCTGATCCACCGCTGTCTTGAGCACAGCAAGGCCCTTCTTTCCAACTTCTATTGACATCTTTCACAAGTTAATTTTCAGAGCTAGTTTCAGAGCTAAATTCCTAAATATGGCTAAGGCTGATATGACAGATAGTTCAGCCTGCAGTAGAATCTCTTTTTTCACAACAGGCAAAGATAAAATATGAAGTTTACTGTAAGGTAAAACTTATGGCCCTAAAGATATTTGTAAGTTTCCCAAGTTTGGTATCTACTGATACGGAGTTTTAAACCCCCAGTTTTAATGTACCTAAAATCCATTTTCAGCTTTTGTGTATCTTATTTCTCTTTATCCTCACTAGGATATTAAGATTTTCTTTAAAAGTTTTCTGAATTAGATTCTTATTACTAAGAAGAAAAGTAGTATCTCTGTTTACCCTTACAAATGGGAAAATGTTTGACTGAATTTGTAGTCACAGTACTTTGGTAAAGAACGAAAGACAATTAAATCTAACTAGGAAATCTGATAAATAATTCACTGCAAGAGCTGAGAGATGCACAGTAGTTTTTCTTGTAAGAAATCCAGAAAGATTTGTTGTCTTCTGAAGCTGAACAAGCCTGGAATAAAATTGAGCACCTGAAAAGAGCTATTGTTTCTAATGTTAGCCAGTTTCTCACAGTAGAGTTTTTGCCAAGAGCTTCTGTCAGTTTTTTCTTTGTGGGATCCTGAAATATTCCATGTATTTTCTGTTGAGGACATTGAACAAAACCTTGTGAGATCTTCAATATAAAACTTGGGTTGATTTTAAAACTCAAAGAATACAATGATCAGTCACAGAATTACTGATTGAGGCTGAGTCTGTGGTAGATGTACGGTTTTTGTGTCTGTCAGCTGATCCTGAGGTTCGTGTGCAAGTATATCATTATTCCAAACGAAATACAAACCTCAGGGGGTACGAATTCAGCCTAAATAAAACAAAAACCCATAAACCTAATAAAATCCTTTCCCACATGAAGGAAAAGAAAAATATGCTGCCATTATATTAGACAGCAAAATCACAGGTTTTTACAAATATCTGTGAAAGAAATAACAGGCTAGCATTTAATGAAAATTTGCTTTGAGATTTAATGAAAAAAAACATGCTGTTGTTGATGAAGTTGCAATTATAGTGAACTATATTGTTTGCTAAACAGAATTAGGATGTAAAGAGACAGATTGCTAAGAGAGAAGCAAAATTGAATTTTGGGGATAATAATGTTTTCATCAGGGAAATAATCCTAAATGTTGCTAGGATTATGGAGGTTTTTCTTTTCTTTGCTGCATGTTTTATAGAGACATTACCACCAAAAAAAGAAAAAAAAAGGGATAGTGATGTGTAGAACCGATGTTTTTCTTCAGCTTTCTTACCTAATGAAAAATATTTGAAGTTTCATGATACTACCCAAAGATTCATGTTCCTTTGAGTTTTCAGATGTCACAGGATTAGTCTGGAGTAAACAAGAAACATTCTGAAATATGTAGCAATTATTAAGATTATATAGGTTTGATAGTTTGTCTTTTTGGACTTTTTAGACACACAAATCAGAATGAGATTAATGTTGTTTGTAAAACAAAATGTTTTTCTATAAAAAACTGACATTTATATTATCATCATTTAAGACTGTCCATGGACTTCATAACTTGAGGTGGTATCACTTAAAGGTGAAGACCTGCCCATTGTTTTCAAGCGAGACAGGGCATAAAAGAGATGGAAAGCAGTGAGCTGGGCTTATAGTTTATGTTATGTATGTAGTAGGTAGAATGGGGTTAGCAGCAGCAAAACTGTTAATGCATTATTACATAAAAACTTAAATATTGCATGTGGGCCCAATTGCTTATAAAGTAGTATTCAATTAGTTCAAATGACAACACTAAGATGCACAGAATTGTGATAAGATTCTTCTTTCAGTCTTTGATAGATATATTGTCCTCATTTGTTAGGTAACTCCATATATGTCTTTTGACCTGCAGAACTGACAATCTACTCAAAATTGCTTCAAGTTTGGTATGAGAATTCTTGATAATTAAAGAACACCAGTGCTACCATTCTCTCTGTTTAACTAGACCTTTTTCTGCTAGAGATGATATTGGGCTTGAAGTAATTTTGATAACTTTCCAAGGAGACAGGTTTTATTAAAAGTATGCCATAAATATTTTCCCATCCTGCACCTGCTCAGAATGCTGCCCTCTGTCTTATTATCCAAATTAATGAATTAACTGAGAGACTGAGTTCCAAATTCGTATGTGGATCTCACTGTTGATTTTGATTTCTATGTTTTCATTTGTGCTTTCAATGAGATGTGTTTTGATTTGCATTTTGGTTTTAACTTTTTCTTTTTTTCTCGATGTCATTTCAAGGCCCATGAATTTCAGGAAGTACATATTTTATGTTGGATTTCTAAAGCTCTTTAAGGATTGCTTTGTGATTTCAGATAAATTATCTTGTTTTGGCCTGTATTTTTGCTTGTTAGCCATTACATATTGCAGTTGGCAATACCTCTTCCACAAGATTTTTGCTGGGTTTGATGAGATCTATATTCTGTTGGGTTATGCTTCCCAACCCAGGGACCATTAGCCTAGTTATGTGGATGTTAGCAGAGACATTCTCATTAGCTTCTGTAAAAGCAGCCAAAGCAAAAAACTTTTGCAAAATCAGCAAATTGCTGTTTATATTCTCCAACAATGCTCTAGCTACTTAAATCAGCAGAATCATTCCCACTTGTTTCACAGGGAGACTGGCCAGCGTGCATGTCATTGGAAAGGTTTATTTCAAAACCCAGCACTATTTAGACCAGTCCCTAGGATGTAACAAACTTGTAAGGCTTGTTAAGAGCACCTGTGAGAGGATCTTTGATATAATTTCTGATTAAAAGGTCCTCCTTGAATGGGACAAACTGAAATGAATTAGAAATGAACTTCAATTGATCATGTACAAGGCTTTGCCAATGGTGAAGACTTCAAAGGAAAAGGGGGAATTTTGTATTAAAATCAATTCATCGTCCATAAAAAAACAAATAAAACAGTTAGACATATTTATACCACTGGAGATAGGTTTCAGATGCTTTCGCTTAATCTGAGAAATCTCTTCCTGTAATGAAACACAGGGATGTCACAATCAATCTGACAGATGGGGAAAAGAAGAAAAGTTCCATTTTTGTTTCCGTGACAGTAAATATTAACACATTATGCACATCAATGCATACAAAAATCACATAATTTAGAAAACATTCTCTGCATGAAATATTCTTCAGCAGACAGCATTCTAGGTGGGGAAAAAAAAAAAAAAAAGAGGTAGAAAAAAACCCCCCAATGTTCTTTTCATATAATATGATGATTTTCTGGTGTTTGTACTCAATATTCTTAGTTTATTCTCACTTACTGCTCTGCCTTGTATACAAAAGATAGAACTTACCAATTCCTTTCATCAAATATCCATTTCCTCTAATTCTTTTCCTACCCTTAATTGATTTCTGTGTTTAAATTTTACATAAATCTTTATCCTTTCAATCGATTTTCTTTAATGGAATATCAATCTTCTGTAAGGAAAGAAAATGCATCCCTTTTTCTGAAGAGACCTAAAATATGCACAGCACAAGAAAAGAGGTAAGAAATTGTGTATTTATTTGTCTTATCTATTTTGAACATACATTAGTTAAGTATTCAGACATTATGTATCTTTTCTTTTTCTCTACAGTGTGGAACCAAGGGACAGTGTTTCAGAAAGGCAGAACTCACAGTTCAAAGAAATAATGTTTAAGGTCATTATTGCAGCACTGAAGCATGTGCTTTCTCTTTGTGCATCAGACTGACAGTTTTGATGAAAGATAAAGCTGCTGTTTCTCCCAACTTGTTTCTCAAAATAATGCTTTTTTTTCTTTTAAGCAATTGTCTTTCATGTTTACTTAATTTAATTGTGCAAACTGTAGAGTTGGACAGGAAAGCAGATGTGGCCTAAAGTTGTAATTATTCACAAAAATCTTCAAAGACTTAAGTGAGGAGGAACTATTTGATGAACGTGATCGATGTAGCTGTCATTTGACAAACAAATGTCATCATAACAGATGCCTCTATGTATTGCTTGCTAGCTTGCTCCCGTTAAAGACAAAGTATGAGTATAAGATAAACAGAATATTTTGTATTCATGTTTTTTTCTATAATTTATGAGATTGAAATTTAAAATTATTGCAATGATCTTCAACAAACTAGTCTATTTCAGAAAGCCAGAAATCTTTTCTCTGATCTGAAATAATGCAAAAGTCCTAATATTGAACTTGGAAGAAAATAAAATAAGGCAGCAAAAAAAGTGGGAATAAAATATCAGAAACTCATTTTCAAACATAAAGGGCAATTTCTCACAGCCATGAAAACAAGAAATATGGTACATAGGAAAGAATTAGAACCCAAAATCTTTCTGAACATAATCATTGCATATAAAAATTCCAAATTCCAAAGCTGCAGCATATGGAAACAGCAGGGGTTTTTACACTTAATAGTGTGATGCAAAAACCCAAATGCTTTAATTCAGCCTGTAATGATCTGATTCCAAGGTCACTGAAAGGTCTGAAAAGTGTTGAGGAT
>WEKY01036067.1:0-52134 GCA_013390045.1 Picathartes gymnocephalus
TAAAGCTGGAAGAGACCATCAGCCTTCCCACCAAACTTTCATGGAAACTGCCAAGGACCTACCAAGATGACAGACAAATGCTAGATTAAAAAAAAAAAGGCAGAGGGGGAATAGGGAAAGGGAAAATAAGATACTTTCAAGATGGACAAAGCCAGAATCATCTCATTAAGATGATGTTAAATGAAAATCCACCTTTTTTTTTTTTTTCCCTGGAAAATCCCTATCACTTTTATTCAACTTAGTGGATTTCAATAGTGTTCAGAAAGGGACAGATCTCATCTCTGTTCTGCCTAGACTGTGCTTGTAGGCTGAGATGCATTTCCCATGATGTCTGCTCAAATATCACAGAGCAGCACTTTATGGAAGTCGCATGCCTGCACCCACTGATAACAGAGTACTTGCCACACCTACAAGAACGGTGCAAAGGCAAAAAGCAGCACACATACCAGAGGTAGAGATACTTTCAAGTAGAACTGAACTGCAACAACATGCTTCTCCTTCAGTTCCATACACAAGAGAGCAAATGTTTCATTTTGACAATGCCAGAAGTTTGATTTATCTGAAAATGTTGAAGATGTACACTGATGGGAAGATATTATATTGAATTCTAAAAGCAAAAGACATTTTGATTTTTAAACCCAGCTACCACAGAAATCACCATTATTACTCTGGCCACGCAAGTGTCTCCCCTTAAGAAAGGCCAAAATTGGAGTTTATATTTTTTTTTGTTATAAAACAAGAACACTATGTATTATGGTCAGATTACATCCTATATGCACTCACAAAATCAATCTTAATATAATTCTTATGGTCCTTAAAAATCTACTTCTGTGTCTGAGAAACCTTAATTTGATAAGGCTTCTGATGGGCTGAGTCAAATAGATAGTACTGTTTAATTATTTATTTGTACTCTCTAATCTGTCTGCATCCTTTCCTCTTCTCACCACATACTTAGCAGACTATGCAGGTCAAGGATCTGCATCAGAGGTGCCTGGAATATTTCTGTATGTAGATAATTCTCACCACACTGGTGTCCTGCTCCCTGATTTGGATTATTTCATTTACAGAAGTCCATAAAAGTAATAACTGCAATTTTAGCATTAACCACAGCATTACTCTAGAATGAATCACTGTATGGAGTGGAGGAGGCTGGACAAATACAAAGCATATTTCAAATTAAGAAAAAAACAACCTGGAAGATCAAATATTAATTTAAGCTTTTTATTTTCCCTTCCTTTACTACATTATTCTCTTGCTACTTAACAGCTATTGGTGTGTAATTACAGGTACAGAAGAATACCTGTATTTCACACAGCCCAGCTCTCCTTGGGGCTTCACAGATGCCTCGAATTAGCAACTGCTTCCTTCAAAAGGCAGTTGAGACAAAGAAGTGGTTGTTACAAATTGTTCTGCTCTCCGTTCATGTACTCTCCTTGCTGCTCTCACTTCTAGGAACAGTCTCACTACTATTCAAGCAAATTAAAAGAAAATCAGCATCAGACAGGACCCAGTTCAGCTAAGGGCCTCAAGTGATCCTTTATTCTCTACTCCTGCATTCAGTCTATTCCACAAGGAAAGGCATTGCTGAAATACTCTATTTTAAGAAGTTAAGTCAGCAGCTACCAGATAATAGCTTGAGAGATTTTTGATCAAGACCCAAACCAATCAGTCAACTAGGAAATATTTCATGCTAATAAGCTTCCCTTTTTTTTATAGGAGATCTTATGCTTGGATCTAGAATGTTAAGACAAAACAATTTTAACACTTTCTAAAATGTGATTGATTTATTGTTCTGTCACATTATTTTTTGGATAGTATGACAAATTAAATACAATTCATCACAGTATTCTATAAATATTGCAACAAATTATTAAAGCAATAAAACCTCATGGCAGAAGTTTAATGAGATCATGTCACATTTGTGTTAAAGCCAAGTGATAAATTGCAACATCTGCAGTGGATGTCACCACCTTAAAAGGGAAAGTCTGCACATTCTCCTAGCACAAGGCACAAGTCTAAATCTTTACATGGAGCTACAAGACAGAAAATCTGCAAAAAAATATTAAGCATATATGTCTAGTCACACACGACTCTTACTTCTAGAAATCTGTACCAAGCCTGTCTGGATGCCGTTTAGTATGAAATACAAATACACGAAAGCTTGGTAGTATAGGGTAGGGTATATTTTCTCTACAGAGATTTATTAGGTGACTTCTAAGTTTAACAGGCTTCAAATTACTGATTTGATTTAGCCATTTTTGGAGTAAAATACTTCTGTGATATTTTTGTTCCTTAATTTTCTTCTGCCAAATAGAGCTAATACAGCCTATGGAAAAGCTAATCATTTATCCTATTGTCATACAAGTAAATATATATATACACACATATATTTTTCACTGGAAAAAACCATGGAAAATACATAGAAAAATGAGATCCTATTTACTTACAAGTTTGGAAAAGAATTTATATTTTTATGTATTACATTAGATGACGGTGGAACTGCTTAAGGGGCTGGCTACTTTCCTGTGTAGATGTGTTCACATGTAAGCACACGCTTCAGATGTGCTTAACAATAAGTTGATATCAATTCTGACATGCAGCTGGTATTTTTTGCCCTCTTTCTCAATTTTGTATGAGCAAGAGAGGTAGATTGTGTGTCAGTTTTACTGAAATACTTTAATAAGTGAAAGAAGATGATTTTACAGGTCTTACCATTATTCAGCTTGAGTACTAAATCTTTTACTATTAAATGTTCTCCTAATTGTCTCCTGGAGGAGTTCAAAGTTCCAGTGAGTCATTCAGAATCTCTTCCTTCTTATTAAGAGTCAAGTCCAGTAAAGGAGCCGAAAGCAAACCATGTGAGTTACAGACCCAATTCCCCACTGACCAAACTCCTTTTGACAAACAGGTTACAGTCCATTCATTAGTTAATCAACAAGGCTTAAAAATCACCTCCTCACCCTTCTTCCATTTATTAAACTTTAGCAGTAGAAAACAATCACACCTCTGTAAACTCCTAAAATTGAGTGTAGTGCATGCATGTATAAGCACATTGCAATACTCAAACAGCTGTTAATTGTATATACCTCAAGAAACAAGCTTTTTGAAGTCTCAAGGACAAACTAGCATTCCAAAAAAACCCCAACATAAACCAGTTGTGAAATGGCAACAAACAAGAAATTAGGCATTTAAAATTCTATTTTATATATTGATCATACTAGAAAGAAAATATTAAAGTTTTCATTTTGACATGCAATTGAGAATTCTAAAAATCAATTGATTTGCTGCCTGTATTAATTGTACTAAATCTAAACTTACAGATGAGTATTAATACTAGCAGCAGGTTGGCTCTTTGTCCTATTCTTTTATCCAGGTAGCAGTGCAGCACATTTTTGTGCATCACACCAACTACCAGCCAGCCCTGTCCTCAATGCTTTCAACAGAGCAGTAACTCCTCTATTCAGGAATAAAACATCACCACCCATCACAAAATTTTTTGGATGAGAGCAAAGACTGACAATATTTCAATCCGAACCAAGTTCCTACATTCCTAAGCAAAGTCAGGAAAATCATGAGGTCTTAAGCTGTGGAAGTTGATACAAAGCCCAAAAGTTCGGACATGTCCTCGGACACACCCACTCATACTCACCCTCTCCCTAAAACCTACACACATCGGAAAGGTGAGGGTTATCTGTAGCTCATGCTCTGGGGTTTCATTTTTTAATGTTGCCACCCTGTGGTCATTCATAGCAAAGACAAAATTGCTCTCCACGAAAAAGGTGGAAAAATATTTCGCGACTTCAAAGAGCAACACTTCCTAATTTAACAAGCTGAAAGATAAAGCTTTATCAAAACTTTATGCGAACTAACCTGTAATATAAGAATGGTAATTTCTCTTCCTTATTTCTGTAGGAATCTTACATGATAACTCCAGTCATCACTCTGTTCATCTTGGCTACAGCAACATCTGAACATACAGCACAGGCTATCCACAGAAAACACAACTTCCAATATGGAATTCATTGCTTTACTTGTGTCAGTTTTGCCATCAATTTTATTAACAGGTATGAATGAAGTAATAAAACTTCCTTTTACTTAATTTGCCATCTCCCAAGTAAAATCTGTTTTGACCCTTTGATTTCTTTCACTCTTTCAAACTAAAATTCATTACTACATAATTTCACCCATGAACTATATATGGTCATGCTTCTTTCCCTTTCTGTATGCAAAGGGAATTGATATTCTGTCCTGTTTTAATAATTCAAAAATATACCAACAAGACAATTCAATTTCTAATCAATCTAGCTATCAGTCTAATTTTACAGCTTTTTGCAAAAACCTAGAGAGGGACAAATATTCATTTAAGGGCTGTAGCTAGTCACTTTTTTTGTTAGGCACACAAAAAGCCTACTCAAATAACACTTATCTTTATAGTAGTTCACATGAAGTTATTTACTGTTATTACAGACTATCTTGTTTTTGCAAGTTTTACTTTTGAAATGCTGTTGAGATACAACAAGAAGGGGGGAAAAACATCCCACAAAAGCTGACACCCAAGTACACTCCAATAGCAGTGTGCACACCAGGAATAAACTAAACTAGCAACTTCCTTTTTACCCTCCTGATGTCCCTAAAAGGTCTAATGCAGAAAGCTGATTTCAATAAATTTATTTTGCTCTTTTGTAGGAGTTCTGAAGCATTTTCCAGTGCAGCCATTGAGAAAATGAGCTCCCTGACAGCCAGTTCACTCTGAAGCACGGGAGCAGGAACAGCCCTAAAACACCCACTACAGTCCCTTCCAACCTGACCCATTCTGGGATTCTGTTTTTCTCTGACATTTCTAGCAACATACCATCATGTCAGGACTAAGCTTTTTAGGGGTGTGAAAAGCACAGCTGATACTCTCATACTGCACACAAACATATTGATTTCAGCCTGGCTCGATGTGGTAATTTTTAAAGTTTTCTGTCTACCTGCTGAATTGAAGAGTATCTCCTGCAGTCTTACACTCCGTGAATATTCTCTGCTGGTTCCATTATCACAAGTTCTACAGAGTGAAGTGAATGACAGTCTGCCATATTTAATTTGTAAATCTCTGCATGAGGATGTAGATCATTAAATGAAAAGATCAAATGTCAGATACTTCCCTTTCTTCATTAACACAAAAAACACCTAATTCCATCTGCACAGGTAGACCAATTGAGCATCCTACATTCTGCAGCATCAAGAGTTCAGATAATTTTAGGAAATTTGCATAGAAAGAAGAATGTAGGGAGCTTTTCACAAATCAGAAGGACTCTTAATATCACAAAAGCCATAGCAGATTTCTTTTTAGCTGAAATCAGGTTAATAACTGGCTCTCCTCTCATGCATTTTTATCAACTGTAAGTTTTTAAATATCTTCCTAATCCCCTAGTCATCATGAAGGTGCACTGACCCTCAGCTTTACCAAGCTGTAACTTCAATTACACTAGTCTGTGACAAAGTTAATTAGAATGTACTTCCATAGCAGTAGAATATAGTGGCAATATAAATGAGAACATAGAAAAAGGAGAGGACGTGACAGTAAAAAGGATTTTAAGAATTAATTAATTAATCTGAAAACCACACAAAATAATCCATCATTGTTACAACATCAAAACCTTAAAATTTCCATCACTTATTTCTAAAATGTCACCAGTAAACAGCTCCCTAATACTCAAACTCAGCTGAGTCTTGGAATTTATTTAGCACGTTGCATTCATGTAAGTCATTCTTTATTTCCACCTATTTATCAGACCTGCTGATATAGAATAGAAACCCTCATTCAAAACACTAATGAAGGGTACCTATCACGTGTGGTTGATTAAGCTGATTGCTGAATCCAAATGAACAGCCAGCCAAGGCTCTGCTCCACATAACTGGATGAATTGGATACGCTGGGAAAAAGAGGGTGCACAAGTAAAAACTTTGGAGATTTGAGCCTCTGGACTCAGATTGTCCAAATTCAGTTGTGTTGCCAGCAGATTAAGGATAAGAGACCCTGGAAATAACGCTTAGTAGTCACAGACTTATCAAAAAGTATTAGACATTCCTGAAACACTATGGTTACAAATTCCTATGAAATATTATCTATGTTGCAGAAAATACCATGTAATTTAGAGAACGCCAGAAGCGTGCTTCAATAGTAATTTCAAAATTTTGACAACAAGTAACTGCAGTCCTTTTATAGCTCCTCTTCCCCCTTTTTTCCTGAAGTATTTTTTCCACTCTCATAGCAGTACATTTGTCTCAGGGTAACACTGTACTTTCACACAATAACACCACGTTCTAGAAATTACTTTGTTCATTGATTTATGTTTTTGCAAGTGTATATATACAGTACACAGTAGTATGATGAATGTTCTATCCAGAACCCAGCTATATTATTAGATGTACAACGTGTTGATATCACCAACTTTGGAGCAAACAGGCAGCTGAAAGCAAAATGGAAGAAAAAGGAGAAAAAAGCACCTGGTGCATTGAGCAGGCAATGAGACAAATGACAGAAGTTTAGTGTTCCCAGGAAAAATATTTTAAAAGAATGCTATCAAACTGAATTGTTACTTCACCAAGGAGAGGAGAAAGGCAAAGGACATTTGGTGAACATTAGCAAAAAAGCTGGCTTTAGTGGTGGACGACAGTGATCTACAGTTCTGCATAATAGGCTCCTCGCTCTATAAATCTGCTCCACTCCACAGCACTTCCCCAAGTAGGTGATATATTTCTAAAAAGTTCCATCTAAATGTCACCCTGAAAGCTTGCCATGCTGACGACCATTCTAAATGTCAGAACAGTCTCATGCGACCTATGACAGAATTTAGGATTAGTCCGTGCCACAATCTCCCTAAAATGAATTTCTAATACTAAGTTATGCCTTTGGAATTTGGATTCTGATCTGTGCTGTTATTCAGTCTCCTTGCCTTCAAATGCACTTTTTTTTTTTTTCAGTTTATCTCAGTTTCCAAGGCTAAATACTCTTGGAAAAAGCAGAGGAATGTTACAGTAGAACAGATTCTTCTGACATCCTTTGAAATAATTAACATGAATCATGGCTGCATTTTGGATTTTAATCTTTGCACAAATACCAATTCTTTTACAGAATGCAGAGAAAAGTAAATTCTAATAGCTCCACTATATACTATCAATTCAAGAGAATTTAACATGAAAAGGTACAAAAAGGCTGGATCCCTACAGCTCTCAACACAAAATCAGTCACAAGCTTTAAACATCCTTTAAAGAAAAGTGAGTGAAATTCATCAGATATCTCAACTTGACCTAACCAAGAAAAAGTGGCATTAAAATGAAGACACAAATATATAAAGGGGGTGGGAAAAAATACAGAAGAGAGATATGAAATTAAAAACTTTTACAGTTCATATTCACGTGAAGGAGATGCATGCATTAATTTAGAGGAGACCACCACGTGGTTTTCACTGGATTTATAAAATGATTCACATTATACTCACATTTTAGGGCTCCATTATCATTAGTGCCCATTTGCACTTGAGTGTTAACTCATTTTATGTTAATTATTGGAAAACCAAAGTGGGAAGAACCATTGGCAGAGGAATGAGTCTTGATGTATGTATTAGGATACAAACTCTAAACATTTTCTGTGGTTTGGTACATTCAGATTTTTTTTTATTAATTATGTGAGTTTTAATAAGGTGTAAGCTTTAGCTGAAGCATCTCCTTGGAGAAAATTGATGTTCTTTTACAAAATATTTTCACATAACTTGTAAGACACTTACAGCAAAAGCACCATTATCCAGAATAACAAAGTCTACATGGAAAAAAATTTCACATTGATTGAAACTGGCCTTCTGAACCACATTACACAAAAATGTATACAGACTACAAGAATGTTTTATTACAGAATATATGACCATATAATCCAAGAGTAAATCTTGAAGCACACCTCAAGGAGCATAGTTGGAGATTATGCAATAGAGGCAGCTTCAGCTGCAGCAGCATCTGGCTCATGACTACAAAACTATACAAAAATAAAGCACATGGTTTTCTAAGTGTTGTTCTTTTCTTGGAAAAAGTTGTTCAAACTGGGCAAAACTAATACAATAATCTAGTCTGAGCTTAATTATTATACAAGATATGCTAAATAAAACATCAAGCTCAGCCTTAAGTAGGACTTGAGGGAATCATAAGCCATATGCTGGCCCTCTGAACCAAAATTAATTTAAAGACTGTATAGCCTATTGTCATAACCATTTGGATGAGAAAATTGAATTGGGGGGCAGTATTCATCTCATACTGATAATAGTAGTCCTTATCACTTATTACTACAACAAAAGGTAGCCCACAAACTAGAGGGGGTATGTGAAAGAGGTTAATAGCACAATCATCTAAATATACTGTTAGTACTCTGCCAAATTCACTGCATCAGAATTTATTTAGTGTTACTCTACTGCATCCTGCATTACCAAGTGTAAAATAAATTGCATTTTTATAGCACACAGTAATTATTTTATGACTTCTATTTATTAGAAATACTTTTACTGTTTTCAGATTAAATATACAGAAATACTCAAAATGAGTTAATCTCTCATTTTTGTTATAAAGTACTTAAAACATACTTTGAAAATCTTGAAAATTTGCTTTGCTTGTTCTGTTGCACACATGCACTTGGTTAAAGTGTTAGGTAATTCCACAAATTTTACCTAGAAATTTAATTGTGTTATTACAGAAATGCTGCCTGTGATGTTCCACAAAGCCTCCAGGATTTCATTCAACCAGCAAGTGGCTGTGTTTTATACACTGTCACATGGTCAGTGTACCTGATGGACTGAAGAACCCCACCATCCAAACTCACCTTAAACACAATAAGCTTTAAGAGAAGCTGAAAGTAGCATTCATGTTTATGCTGAAAATCACCCCAAGGACATGTCAGTGACTGGTCACAGCCAGCACAGATTCACAAGAGCAAAGTCCTTCTTAAAAAACTTAATTTCCTCATATGACAAGGTACACTGGGTAACCCACCCAGGTGATCTAGGGAAGACAGATTTCTAGATGAAATTTTTCTGGGTAGCAGTAAAGTTTTGACCCTGTCTCTCCCAGGATCCTTCCGGATAAAATGTCCGTCCCACAGCTGGATAAACATCATGGGATGGGGGAGCAGCTGGCTCGTGGGTGGGGCACAAAGGGTTACAGTGAGTGGGGTGACATCAGACTGGGCACCTGTCACCAGTGGGGTTCTGCAGGGCTCCATCCTCAGCCCTGTGCTCTTCAACATCTTCATAAATGACCTGGACTCAGGACTGGAAGAGAAATTAAGTTTGCCAGTGATCCTAAACTGGAAGGAGCTGTTTATTCCCTCAAAGACAAGTGCTGGATTCTGCACCTGGAATGGGACAAACCCGGATTTACAGACACACTGAGGAACAAGAAGCTGGAAAGGGCCAAAGGCAAGTTGAATCTGAGTCAGCAGTGCCCTTGCAGCTGTGTTTGTGGCCTTCTATTTATTGCTTTGATTTCTGGCAAATCTCAGGCATCACACTCCAGCAACCCTTTTCAGGAGGGGTGGACCCATGCAGAAACAGAGGGAGAGAGCAGGGTGCAACAGAAGCAGCCAGCATCCCACTGATTCCTATGCTCTCCTCTCCTGGATCTCTTAAAATCCCAGCCCACACTTCTTCTAGGATACTGTTGGCATAGGCACCTACATATTAACAAGGCTACAATCAAATGGGAGGGAGAATAAATCTTTTTGTCTTGGCTCCTACTAACAGTGTCACTAACTAAACCTAACAGCACAGGACTACAGCCATGAAAAAAGCACATAAAAAGTGAGAAGCAAAAAAAAATGCTTTCAAAAAATTGACATAAAGCTTGTACAGACTTTCACTGGGATTAGTTCATTTTCAGATATTACTTGACCCTCCTGATGCTCTCTGGGTGTTATGTGACAAGACACACACAGAACGACTCTAACCTGTCAAGTTTAACTTGGGAAGATGTTACTGAAATGTCCCTGTTCATCAATCCATGGCATTCATCTACCTGGGGACCCAAAGTCTGAGAGTACAGGTCACATTACTAAACATCAGCACATGATCCATGCAATAGAAAGGGGGCAGCCAAACCTACCAATGTGCACACTGGAAAATAACCTCCTCCCACCTCCAAGAGAAAAACTCTCAACAAGTGACAGATGACTGGCAGTCCAGATCATGTGCCATGTATTTTATACACCTTTTTGTTGTTGCTGGATCAGTATGCTGGTTTCAAGTGTTTGCAGGTAAAATCTTAAATATTTTTTGAAAGGGAACAGCTAAAAGAAATAGGAATCCTTACAAAGCAAATTTTCAGTCTGATACTTGATGTGCACCAGGAGCCGTATAACAATTGATCTAGGGCCACCCAAAACTGTCTTTTTTTTTTTAAACACTATGAAAACAGAACACACACACACCAGATGACTGCACACTTTGGTCGAAAGCAAGGGCTTCAACCTCACTGTCCCAACAGGAGCCACATCACTCAAGCTACAGGCTCTAGTAAAGGACCTTCTCCCTCCTCTCCCCAAATGTTATTGTGAAAAACCTAGCTCACTCTGATGAGGAAATAGTCTTTTTATAACATACTGATTCACACCAAATGGTTTTTCCTTACTGAACCACTGTATTTTCTGTTGAGTTTTAAATTCCCAGCTGGTTTGGGGTCAGAGGGGTACTTTTGAACTAGGCACTTGGATCTGCAGGAAAATATTTGAATGCTAAATTAAGGATGGGCTTAGAGGGAGGGTCTGGGTTTTGCTGGGTTTTTACCCTGCAGGAACTGCCAGCACTTTGAAAGGCAGAAGACTCAGCTCAGGTCCGTACTCCATCATCTGTTTCCAAATCCAAGGAACCCCAGAAATAAAGATGAATATTTTTAGTGGAGGAAAAAAAGGAGAAAATTCATGCTGTTTTCAACCAAGGAAGCAGAAAATTCTCTTTAGCAGAGGCTGATATTTGAAAAGTAGTAACTGCATTTTCCTGAGAGGCTACATACTGCCTGCTGGCCATGTTCCTGACAAGGTAGCCACTTCAGCTTACTCAAGAAAAAAACCCAAACTGTGCCAAGATACCAAAAATTGCAAAGTGGAGGCAGGTAACTAAAGTGAGGGGGGAAATTTTCCCAGTAGCAGGAGTGGGAAGACCAGAGAGGACTGGTCAGAGAAGCTGAGCCTGGGCGAGGGATCCTGCCACTCTTTTCCCTGCAGGACACAGCTGCTCCCATCCCTGGCTCCCTGGCGGGCAGGGCTACTCGCACTTCAGCCCTGCTCCAGCCTCACACTGGGGCACTACCAGGCCCATTCCTGCCCTGCTGGGCACTTCAGGCTTTCTCAGAAGAGAAAAGCACCTTTTCTACATGGATAAAAAGTCTTTTCATCTCAAACTCTTTCCTTAAAAGCAAATGCAATCTTTTAAAAAAGATCTGTCTTTGCTTTTCACATCATTTTTTATATTCCCTTCACTTCTTTCTGTATTCCTCCCAGGCTTTTCTTGAATCTTTGCATCACACAACTTATTCCTCTTATCTGCAATTGCATTTTTCACTCACTTATTCATCCACCTTGGCCTTTTTTTTCCCCTGCTTTTCTACCCCTACTGTACTTACAGCTCCATGAAACACATCACCAGTGGGCAGCCATTAACTCATGTTTCAGTGCTTTGTTTCCCTTCTGTGTTCTTTCTTTATATTCAATACCCATCCAGCATTTTGCTCTTGAAATTCATCTGCCTAATTCTTTATATTTCTAAATGAAAACCAAAACAGGTTTTGGTTACCACTCCAGTGCATTCCCTGTCCTACAAAGCATTGGTGTGATATTTCTCTGTGCTCACTGCCTGGGCTGGTGCCTGCAGCAGCAAACTTCTCCCCACTATCCCCTTGCAATGCAAAAGAGATGCTACACAAGAAAGCAAAGAGGAAAAAATTCTAACAGTGGATATAAGTAAAAAAAAAATATAAAGGCAAGAAATACAGAAAAATAACAGGCTCAGCAATATTATCCTACAAGCAGGACACATTTCCACCTTAAAGCAAAAACAAAAAACCCCACAAAAACCAAAAGACTCCACACCACCTCAACTATGCATGAAAAAGCAAAGTGCAAAGAAATCTTGATTGTAGAAATTAATAATTCAAAAACATTCTAGATTTTATGTTTTAAAATTTGTTGATAACACCATCAAATATGTATCCTGCCATGTTACTGCAGCACCTCATGCTAATGATAGCTGGGTCTTTAGAGCTTATTCTATGTTTTGTATTTTTTATACTCTGCCAGCTCTTTCCAAGGGATGTCTCTGACCAACAACAGCCTCTAGCCTGGAGCACCACCACAGCTGTCACCTACCATGGCAGCTGTGCTGACACAACCACAATGTGCTACTCCCCAGCAGCCAAAAAAAAAAAATCAAAACCAATCAGCTCTGGCTCTCCTTTTAAGTGCTGTGCAAACTATATATGTACACTTCTAGAGTCCTTTGCACCAATTCACGCATTGTCTTTTTGCATAGAGCTTGGTCATATACTCAGCTTCCAATGTCCAGCAGCTTATACTTGATTCCTATTGTTGGGGCAGGGAGGAGAGATGAGAAACTGAATATTCCATCAAATCAATTAGATAAGTAATCTGGTTTTGCTTCTCTCTACTTCTAATTATCCCAGTCTGACAATGTTGCCAGCGTCAGCACAGCTTCACATACCAGATCATGATAATTAGCAGCACAAACTTCTGATCTCTGATGTAGGAATTTCCACCAATTAACAAGTTAACAGTTAATTAGGCTTAAACAAAAAAAAATCATCTGGTGCTTGTGCAGCCTGAAATTCTCAATTACACTGTGGTAGTTTAGTTGCAAGGAGCAAGGCAGGTGAGGAGCTGTGAAGCCAGGCAGATTGGGAACTCCAGCATCTGGGAGGTGCTGTGAAACAAAAAGCAGATGCTGGCATTACAGCTGATAATGATATCACAGAACTAATTTTCCCTTTCCTTAAAGGAAAGCTGCATCCATGGGTTAGCATCCCAACTGTTTTCTGTGTTCTCTTATATTTATGAAATCAACATCCATCTAAAGGAACAAGCCATCTAAACCAGCAGGCATTTAAGACAATTCTTTGCAGCCAGAAGTTATCTAGCTGGAGATACCTCAAAATATCAAGTATCTATAAGGACATGTTTAAGGTGCTATGCATTTTTGCAGCAGAAAGAGTAGGGCTAAACAAATGCAAGTGGCAAACATTATCAAAAGGCTAATTTATTAGAAAAATAAATTTTGGGGGGTTTACTTATAACTTGAATGGTCACACTTGTCAAATACTCAAAAAAAAGGCAATTTTTTTAGTTTGTGAAATCTATAATCTTTCTAAAAAAAATTAATTACAGGACAATTACTAAAATGAGTAGAGAAAAACAGCTCCACTACCACCTCAAACCCAAGCCATAATAAAGGAGACAAAGCACCAGGCTTAGTCAATCCAGCTTGGGAAACAGCTGGTCTCAGTTGGGTTTTAGCAATTTGAAAAGTAAGACAAAACAATGAAGCAAATAGTTTGCTCTAGCAAATTATTTCTTTCCTTCACAAAGCAATTTAGACATGTCTTTCCCTGATAATGACTGGGTTTCCTCCAAATTCAGAAAGCTGCCTCTCAGGCACTCTTTCTGAAGAAATAATGGGTTTACATATTTAGCCTAACTTTGGTATCACTTAAGTTTGGTAACTCCATAAGACCAGCAGAATTTCAGTAGTTCACACGCAGATCCTTAGAGCCACCACACTGACAAACCCTGCCATGACCATCTGCAAAGGGTCCTCAGCTCCAGCAGGACTGCAGTCACCCATCTGAACTCCTGTTTGTGCTCCTTAAGTCCTCTTGCTGTGTTGGCAGAAAGCCTATGAGCATTTCTACATTTTCAAAGTCTGTTTTGCCAGGGCTGTTTGGCCTTAAACAAGTATAACCCACTCAAAAAAAAAGTTCATATTTTATGGTATATTTAATGACTCTGTTTCTCTCCTTCAATAAAGAGCTAAATATCACACAATTTACAAGGTACTACAGGCACAGAGACTTTGTTCCTTCTTTCCAATGCCACTCCTACAGAAGGACAAAAAGGGAGGAAAGGTTTCAGCACATTACCCTGCTCCATGCCAGCTGCTAATCACCCACAGATGTGCCTCCTGACACACATGTGAGACAAACGAGTATTTCAGGGCTCCAGTGTGAGTAACACAGAGCTTGGGTTGCAATGAGATCTGCCTGCTGTCACTACCTAGGGGATGATGCCATAATGAGTTTCTGTTATCATAGTTTCATCTCCAAGATGGGTCTGTTCTGCCACAATGCCAGAAATTTATAAATTTTTTTATTTTAGCAATTTTCTTGTTAGCAAATTATAAAAACAGCTCTCTACTGTAAACCTTTGCAGCTATCATCACACAAAGAGTATCTTGGTAAAGATCTGAAATTCCATGAATCTGGAAAAGTTTCCAAATATAAGAGCTAGCTCTTTAAATTCAAACCGCTGATCAACTCCAATGTTCATCTCTGGAGGTCCCACAGTATTATGACAGCAGCAATCACGTCCATCCAATCAAAGTGAAAGGCAAGAAAAAATAAGCTCCATAATCTTAGCTCCAAATTAACTTTCAACTTCATTTGGAGGGGGGGAAAAAAAAAGGGAAGAACTACTCCCTCAATTACAGACTTTCTTTCTAATTAACCAGAATAATTGAAGCATGACTTCTTAAAAGCCTCTTGCCTAATATCTCCCACAGTGGAAGCTTTTTGCTATCTGCCAAACAATATTAAGTCTTGAAAAACTTCTGGCTGGATAATCTGCTGGCTAATACTACTGCACAGGGTACACAGTATCTTTCTTAAAAGCCCTCCTGACTTCAAAAAGTAAAATTACAGTTCCATTGGTTTTTCAGCTCTGACTCTGATTCTTCCAAATAGAATAACTTGAGATTGCAAAAGAGAAAGTATCCTCTCTTGATAATTTGAGATTCATAGAAGTACAATTTAAAATCTGCTCTTGTTATGGCATTTATGCATTTCTTTTAAAAATCAAACATAATGGTAATGGCATTTAATAAAAGCTTTTGTTTTTTAGGAACGCATATTTCAGTCTCAGCACGGTTTTGCATCATCCTGTTAAGTAAAATGTAATAGTTCCATCCAGTGGTCTTACCCAGCATTGCAGAACTAAGATCAGAAAATAAAGTGAAGACATCTTTGCACTAAACTAATTGCAAAAACGACCTAACATCAATGGGAAGGGCAGAAGTGACTTACTGATCTCACACAGTAACTGCTTGGTAGTGTAATAGCATGATCAGATCACAGTTATAAAATAGCTCTCTATTTGTACAACACAATTAAAAGCAGATTTACCTGGTTACAAGTACTTTGAAACCATAATGCAAAATAAAATTTTTACTTTATTTCTTAATTAGTATTAAAATTCCTACTTCCATAGTGTGAGATTGTAACTAACTATGAATGTCAAAAACCCATCTTCTCTTTCCTAATTTTCATAACATTCAGCATCCAGATGATCCAACACAGAGCTCACTATGCTAAAACATACAAAAGCACAGACAAAGAGACTCTCTCCTAGGAGCTCTCAGCATTGTTTATGTCCCCCAAATGTTTCAGCTGGAAGTGTCAATTCCACATGCATTGGTCACAGATGACTGACAGCAACTTCTGTAGCTCAGAAACAACTGGGGAAAGAAAAAGCAAAACATTTTTTTATTTGTTGCTCTGACCCACTGTTCCTTCAGTACTTGGAAAAAAATGAACAAACGTGTCAGTGGAGTCCATTTGGAATCTTAAGTGACAGGGAACATGTTTCTTGTGTGTGTGCACACACAATGGTCACAGAAGACACCAATGAATTGTGCCAAATTGCCCACGAATTAGAAAGGCAGAACAGGAACTGATGAGGTTCAGGTAGCAGGCTGCACATTTTGGTGTTGTGTTAGCAACTTTCATCACTGCATTCATAAATATTAGATTCTGTTAACTCTTCCTGGTGTTCTGGATAACCTTACTCTGACAGCCACAGTTTCTGCTTGCCCTGTTCCAGGTCATTAAGATCAGTCAAATCCACAAGACAGAGATCTTGACCTTGTCAAATCCAGTCATTCAAAAGACAGCTTCAGTTTGGGAAAAAGCAGAATGTGAGCTATTTTCACATTCCCTGTGCACTGGCACAGAGTCTTTGTTATTAAATAAGCATAATGCTCCCCCACCCACAACTGGGCTTCTCTGTTCCAGCAACCCATATGGTGCCACTCATCTTTCCTCCCTCTCCTCCCCTTTTGTGCTGTTTCAAAATCTCTAAGACCCAAGCACAGGATGCATTATGGATAAAGCTTTCTTCACACTCCTCTCTCCACATAAGCCCTGCCACTAACTTAGAAGCCATTTCCCTATTCAAAGATCAGCAAGCAAAGTTCTCCAAACATCCTAATCCTGCTAATTCTCATGCTTTCCTACCAGCAGCCCAGCTTGCAGCAGTGACAGCAGCTGCTTGGCCTATAGGGCTGGAAACACTTCTCTTTCAGCAAAGAACCACCAAATGAACAGCACAGTCTGCCCCTGGCTGCTCACTGTAATCCCAGAGGCTTGCCAGCATCCTAGATTTTACATTAGGGGGTACAGCAGACAAAAGCAAAGTAATATTCAAGGCTGCTTAAAGTTAAGTGCAACTTTTTGGCTTGAGAATCCAGATTTGCCACATTCAGCCACTGCGAGGAGTGTATCAGTGCAGGCTTGAGCAGCAGGGAGAGAGGCTGAGCTGCTGAAGGAAAAATTGTACCACAAAAGCCATTAAGAAACGAGTAACTGGTGTCTTCTGCAGATCAGCCCAATTAACATTTAAATAAATAAAAAAACTATGCCTATACCAACAAATCCCTATCCACAAGGTGAGGCAGGTGGATTCTTGAAATTCAGAATTGCAGGAAGATCACCTCAGGACCTAAATTGTCTACCAGTAGCACACCCCTGTAGGAGTAGCTTCCCATGGGCCCAAAACTCCATTTCTTAGTTCATTCCAAACCCCCCAGGGGTCCCACAGCT
This sequence comes from Picathartes gymnocephalus, assembly GCA_013390045.1. Classification (NCBI taxonomy): domain Eukaryota; kingdom Metazoa; phylum Chordata; class Aves; order Passeriformes; family Picathartidae; genus Picathartes; species Picathartes gymnocephalus. Next base: position 17,119 of record WEKY01036067.1, read on the forward strand.
CTGGGATCCAGGCACCAAGCAGCCTTGGTATTTCTGATCTCTGTGCACTGCACCCCCAGCCCAGTATCTGGGCATTTCACCCTCTCACAGCTACCTGTGACAGAAATATCTCTACCAAGCAGAGTATTGGGCACAGAGATGTTAAGGTGACATCCTCAAAGGGCACATTCATTAAAATGCTCGGGGCTGACAAGTCTAAATGTTTAAGCACCTACAGACAGCCCTGAAATGAGATGGTCAAAAAGCAACAGAGACTTCAGCAATCACTAGTCTGAGGATTTTACCAGATAAAGCTAATAGGAACCTCTAGTAAGCATGTTTGAGCCCTCCAGACATTAGCTTGCACATCTGTTTCTGCAGAAACCTAGAGAAGTGAACCCTTACCTATAACGATGGACCTGTCTGTGAAACAAGGCACGCTAACACTTCAAAAGCTTAAAAAGCATGAAGCCTTTAAACACAAAGCAGGGAGATGAAAGGGGACACACACTTTTGTTAAATGCTACCACTATCACTGAATGCAATTCAATAAAAATGAACTAAACATTGGACTGAACCTGAAACAAGGATTGAAGTTGAGTATTTCCTAATATGAAAAAGCCCCAAGCCATAAAGCTTACTATCTTTTTCTCAATCTCACAGCCCAATGCATATTTTCAAATTCCTTTTTATATAAAGCACAACAGCTTTCATAGGCCTAACACAGGGGGTAGCCAAAGAGCTTTCCTGAAGCAGCACCCTGTGAAAGGCAGAATTTTTGTTGCACACAAGGAATACAGAGGTAAACTCTGGGCTCCAGTTGACAAGACAACCAAGCTTGAAGCTTCACCAGTTAGGATGTTGTATATACATGTTTATGGTTTCATTTTAAATTTTACTTAGTACATTTTGGTAAATGCAAAGTTTATCCAAAGGCTTCCAAATATGATTTTTGTTGATAAGTCAGTAATTAATCAGCACTATAAGGCAAAAAATTGGATTTATCAAGAAATGAGCTTCACACAGGAAGGTACCATCTTATCCAGGGCAGACCAGGTATTCCAAGATGCTCTTGGAATTCAGTGGGTTGAATAGTTAACCTTTCTGTAACAAGCACCATAATTTAATTTGTTTCCTTGGATTAAAAACAAAATCCTCCTGTCAACATCACTAAAAGCATTTTTATAAGAAATGCTTTCTCTATAGTCAGGACTTCTTGTAGACATTTGCTCTAGTTGTGACACTGAAAATTAATTTCTATTCATACTGATGCTTTGCATTCACTCCTTAATTGTTTGATTTAACCAGCTCAGAGAGAAATTGCAAGTTCCACAGATAATTTTTAACCTTCTTATGAAAACCTGAGTGAACAGCCTACAAATGATTAGAAATCAGCAGTGGCCTGTGTTATAAGTCCATTGACATAAAATTATCTACAAATTCATAACCTACTTGAATTGGGGAGCACTCCAATTAGAAAATGTGCAATTCTAGATTATTTTATTCTTTCAACAAAGCTGTCATAACTAGTGTTAATAAACCCAAACAATAGCATACCAAAGACTATTACTTTCACCTGAGTTTAACCTCTCCACACTGTATAAGCAAGCACTAAAACTTGGAAATAAAAGTCCAAGATTTAATGTTTTTTACCTAAAAAGAAACTGAAAAAAGTGACCATCCTGACAGTGTCTTAGATGTCTCACACTTGACACTTTGAAAAAAGGAGATATTTCATCTTTATCTCACTCTTCCTTTATTGCTTGCTTGGAAAAATAGATAAAACTTGCACAGCTCAAGGGTGTTGTGAAGGTAAATTAATTATTTTGAGAGAAGCTATTCAGGTATTAGTGATGAGCATCACGAAAAGCCCCCAAGGAAAAGAATAATTTTGACTTCATGGTAAGAGTCTAAATAAAATGCAGGAAATGAGGCCTGAGGCCACATGTTGTACAAAATAGTGAACATCTGTTCATTAAAAAAAACTCTGTCCATCCAAAAACCTGAATAAGGCAAGAACAGTTTGGAAAAAAAATAGCATGGGATAACATAATTAAGAATTTCTGTACAGCATACAACTGGAGGCAAACTTCTGTTGCAAGAACCATTAACCATACTTAGACTATAAACTCCTCATTTTTCTGTGAATAATATTTTTACTGCATGCTACATCCTTGTTTACTTCTTTAGATTTAAAAGCAAACTCCACTTCTTTCACAACCAGTTTGTCCATTTATAAATGTTTGAAACTCACGTGCAATATAAACAGATGTATTTCCCTTGAGCTGGTGGAGAAAATGGCAGCAGTGGTTACCCTGTGGTTTCAGGCATAGAATTGGCCAGAACAATTTCACACATTTGCTGACAAAAAAAGTCAAGAACATGGAGCATCACTGTGGGCTCTGGAAGCCAACACATTCTTATGGCAACAGACTTGTCAAACTACCCCACTCCCCCAAATAAACTTTGCCTTCTAGTCACAAACCTCTATCAGTCATATATCATTTTCCCCCCCCCCTTCTCAAATCTCAGTTTTCCAGCTCTGTGCTTCCCTTCCAGTCTAACTCCATCCCACTCTTCTGACCTACACCACCTAGTTCTCCTGTGAGATATTCTTAGTTCTCTCTCCTGCATTCCTCCGGCTAGACACCTCATGTCCACAATTTTAACCTCCAGCAATATCTGTTCTTTTTTCCTGGGCACCAGCTCACTTTGGTGTTCACTCTGAGAATCAACACTCCTAGCCTCAGCCACCCAAGTGTTTCCAATTATCTATCTTGAAATCAAGACATGTTTCCTGTTTCCCCCACAAATGCTGTGCCACTGCATTACTTCCTTATCCCAGGGATCTGACAGTGCCATCTGGCTGCTACTCTATGTATATGCAGGATCTAATTCAGAGTCTGTTTCAAATTCATTTCCAACCCAGCTTTTCTTCTCCTCTCTCGAGATCTGTTTTCTGTAGTCCGTATTTATATGGAGAGCTCACACACTGCGAGGTGTTTAAATGTAAACATCTTCCACCTGAATGCTGAAGTCAACTATTAACTCACTATCTTCTACATCTATTAAAATATTTAACTTCATCTCTGAACTAAAAAAAAAAAACAGAACAAATGTCTCCCCTCCAAACATTTAAAGACAAAATTAGGCTAAGAAGTTAAAGCTTCCACAATGGAAATATGTTCAAATCCATGGGACCGTTTTACCAACACATATAAAACCTGAATTTTATTGATAGTTTTCAACAAGCAAATGCAGACCATAAAGTGACATTATCCCAAATGTAGATCTAAATGCCAAAGCTGTAGAATTCACAATACTTCATCACTTCATGATGCTAAACCAGGCCTCAGAAGGAAGATGCTGTTGCAAAAACAAGGCTGCAGTATCTCCTCAGGTGTGCCTTGCTTTCACTGAACACTTGACCTGGTGAAAGGTGCCTCGAGGAGGCTCATGGGAACACCCAGCCCAGGTGAGAGCACCAAGCACTGCCTGAATGCACAGGAACAAGACGCTGTGCCAGGATTTTTGCTAAGGGACAGAAAGCCCTGTGCTAAAAAGCTGGTGAGAGCAGGGAGAAACAAGCTCTGAGCTCAGCAGGCACTTGGAAGGTCCTGGCAGGTCCCAGCCCCACACTGGCCTTCCCCCGACCATCCTTCACTTCCTCAATGCCTAACGCCCATGTTCCAAGTGAAACACCTCATCCCTTCGGGTGGAAAAGCCTCCAGGAATCCCCTCCAGGAGACAGCTGTGCCTTCTCCACACCCCTGCCCATGGCAGAGGGGAATTCCTACTGCTCTTCATTGTCACACAGCTGTGACAGCCAGCAGCTCCCAAACAGAGCCCTGGGAAAAATCAAAGCTCCTCAAGCAGCTTCAGGCAGTGCAGCAGAGGAGTGTTGATAGGGCATATCACTGCCAGCTGCTGCCCTGCAGAGGCAACAGCAACCTCTGCCTCCAGGGAACTCCTTCAGCTCTTCCTGTGGATTCCTGAATTTCAGAGAAGTTAATCCATGGTAGTATCAGGCATGACCAAATCACATTAATGTTGTGTTTCAGAGCATTCTAGCATCTTGAAAACAGACTCTACACCTTTTAAAACAAGAACCTGAATAATTCAGAAGTTATTTAAAGCATGACTTGGTACAGAAAACCAAGTCAAAGACAGTAGAAACTAAGTCAGCTGTTTCGCTTTAACTTATATCAAGAATTTAGTTTTTCAGCTCAGATACATCAATCCCACATTTCTTTTCAGTATCTCAAGACAAAACTTTGTAAAGCATTGTTCTGTACCTATGGAAACCTACAGCTTCAAGTGAGTAATTTTGGTCAGGCATTTAACAGGACAGTGTGAAATCCAGGCAGATAGAGAAAAGTTTTGAGAAGAGAAATTAAGAAGAAAGATTGGGTTCACACAGCTCAGAATCAAAGTTCACATTGACTTTTATCACGAAATTAGTCCCCCTGAAAAAAATCTGAACCTCAATTTTTATAGCAAGTTTTTACAGCAAGCACCCTTATTTTCCATAACTCCAGACTTTGGTGGGTTTGGTCTTTTTCCCCCTCCTCCTTGAGAAGTATTCCTTTTAAAAAAAAAACCTGGCTGAGAAAGCTGTCCTAATTAATATTCAGTTCAGTGATTAAGCACTCTCCCAAGTGACCTATATGTGTAATAGCATCAAGTACCACCTGCTCAAACTGTTGTTTTGCAGCGAAATATTAATCCCTTGTACCTTCTGTTACCAAGCTTGGATGCCATCTGAAACTTAAACGGGAATGATTCATTGCAGATGCTTTGTAAACTCATTGAAATTTGTATAAAAATGTAGCAATTATGGACAAATAATTTGAAATAATGCAGTACAAAAGGCAGGTTACAGAATTTTAGAAAATTTCTCCCATTTGAATTTCATTTCATATTATGTGAAATGTATAAAGCACACAATTTTTAAATACAAAACTATTTTTTCAGGTTTTTTTTTTTACATAAACATTGCTCATTTTTTACAAACAAGTGTAAGGGATATAGTTCACTCAAATTTTTTGTGTCTGTCCTAAAAGGTGTCAAGATAATATTTCATAAAAATCTATTGTTTCAAGAATGCTGGTATAGAACGCTGCACTTTCCATGCTTGAATTCATATCTAGAGCAAAATACATGAGCAACTATAGCATATTTTCTATATGGACTGTGTGTAGAAAAATAATTTTATTTCTGCCAACATTACACCTCTCATGCAAGCAAAACTGCATACTTCAGACATGGTTGTGCTCTTGATGGCACACAAGTGGAACAAGTGGAGAAAAGAAACAGATTCAGATAATTGGCGGCTCAACAAATCCAAAGGTCAACATCTGACTTCACTGCTTTCAACTGAGAGTTTTCCTATTTCACATAAGTGTTTATTAAAAAAAAAAATCCTCACATGTTTTCTGTCTTTTGTCTACATATCTAAGACACCTCTAGACCTCAGCTTCAGTAAATGTTGGTAAGCAACAGATCTTACAGAAGACCTGAGGGCAGGAAGTGAAACAGTTATGAGTATGAAGAAAATTTTGCAAACAACCTTTCATAATGTAGAGAAAAATCCTTAAACTCTTTTGAAAGTATTCTCAATGTATTCCTAAATATTTGTGCAACAACAAAGCTTTCCCTTGTCCTCTGTAAGCTGGGGGTCAAACAGAGACAAATTAACTGTACATAAATTATACATAAACAGAATTTTCAAGACCACAAATTCTGTATTTAGAGACTGAACAAATAAGCAGCATAAGGCAACATATTCTACAGTAGGAGAACATTTATTGCAATTAAATAATAAATTAAAAAGTAATCCAACATTTGAAATAGCACTACCATTTGTAAGATGACTCTTAACATGAGAGGAGGCTGCAGGGCTCAAAAAGAAAACTGAACTATCCAGGGGAACTTGCAAGTGGGTTCAGGTTTGGGCTTAGCACTCCTAACAGCAGCAACGTACCACAGTACAGAAGACAGGCCTCTAAAATCTGTACCAATATCACTTCAATTTCTCAGTTCTCCATAAAATGGGTTGCACTGTACTTTGCCACATTATGGGACAAAACCTTAAGTGTTTGTGATGGATTCTGGCATTAAAGCATTGCCTGCAGTGTAAGCACCTAAGCCTTGCTGTATAAATGCCATATATCAGAGGACATATTTTCTTTTTACAGCTTTATCTCTTAACAGCTAACCTTTGGGATTTGCTGATGAAAGCCAAACACCAAAATCTTGAAAGGCAGAACAACAAAACAGCAAAGACTCTATTAATGCCTTAGCCAACATTATCCTCCCACCATCCAACTAATGCATATTGGCTTGTGTATTCATAGGGCTCTAAATTTATATGACTTTCACAGAGGAAAACTCCAGGCTGGTTGCAAAACACATGCAAAATAAAACTGCCCAAGAGCTTGTTTGGAGCCATGCATTCAAACACATTCTTGTCATTTTGAATAGAAGCAACTGAATAAAATTAATGAGATGTAGAAAGACTCATTTTTAAGAGACATAAATGGGAATTACACAGACAGCTCTCAAAGGTTAATTGCAGCTGAATCCTTAACTATTTTGCCTTGTCTGAGCTGTGAATGACAGTGACTCAACACTTCCACAAACTAAATGTATAAGGAAAGCAAAGGCTCTCCCTTGCTAACATGGCAGAGATGACTGATAGGGTGAATTCTCCCAGCCATCCCCAGTCCTTGCTGAGCAAATGGACACAGCTCACGAAACAACCCTCACATTTTCACTTCTGCTTTTACCTCAAGCCTTCAAGGTAAATCATGCCAGCTTCACTTCAGCTAAATAGTATGTTTTAAAACCATAAAGGTTGAGACAATAAGATCCCTTACTGCCCCCACAGTCATTCCCGCAGAAGGGACAGTGAGATCCAGATTTGTTCCAAGATTCACCAAAATGCTGATTTTAGGAGTGTATTTCCTGTCATCGCAAAGTGGACTCATTTTTGTAGATTTTTTCCCCCGAATAGTAGTAATAACCTCTATCTACATAAACAGTTGACATTCTGGTTTCTGTATCAATAGCTAGGCAAGCTTATTTTCCAAGTAAATAACACCACAATATTGGAAGTCTCCAGGCAGTACTGGCTTATGGAAGAGGAGAAATCTTTGATCTGAAAAAACCTCCAAACAAATCACTACTGAAATATACTTTACCAATTGCTTATCAATATGGACTGAAACTAAAGTCTAAGAGAAATAATAGTATGTATTAACTCTTTAGTCAGTGAGTCAAAATTCGTTTTCTTCCCAAGATATGTAAAATACGTATGTTGGGGGTTGGGTTGTCTTTCCTTTTGTTTCCTTTTAACAGTATAGAATTTTTTTCCATTCAGTTGCTAAATAGCCTTAATCACTGAGTACTCAAGAAAAACAAAGGCTATACGTAGGCCTAAAGAAAAGGCCCATCTATGTTTACTGTTCTGTCGGGGAGTTTTCTCTCGAAGGGGGCAGGGGGTGGAGGAATATCTCGAGAACTGGGGACTGGTAAAAGGAGAGGGCAGGGGCGGAGCGGGACTGGCTTTCGGAGGAGGACACGGGAAGAGACAGCTCTGCGAGAGAGTTTTTTTTCGCTGCTGCTGCTGGAGCCCTGGCTTGGAGCTGTTTTCTTCTGCCTCTTGGGTGAGCCTCTGCTTGTGAGAGCAGCCACTGAACCTGTTGCCATCTGCTCAGGTGCCCGGAATCCCTGAGCTCGCCTCTCCTCGCTGGGCTAGGAGCCGGGCGGCTGCTGCCCCCCGCCCCCACCGCTCCCTCGGCACTGCTCTGGGTTTCACTGCGCTGCAGCCCCGCTCCCCCGCCTGCCGAGACGTCCTGCCGTCCCAGTTTGCTGCTTTCCAAGAATCCTGCTGGGGCACTGGAATCGACTGCTCCAAGGAGGTTTGTGAAGCAAAACCTCTCTTCCGTTTTGTTTTCCCCTGCTGACTGAACCCCCATAGCACGTGCTCCCTGCCGGCTGTGACCATCACTGCACCGAGGGGGGAAAGCACCTTCAGGCCAGGGGGTCGGGACCAGGTTCTTGGTTCTGTTTGTTGTTAGTGCCATAAGAGTTGTTGTTTGTTTGCTCTGTTATAAATCCTAGTAAAGAACTGTTATTCCTACTCCCATATCTTTGCCTGAGAACCCCTTAATTTCAAAATTACAATAATTCGGAGGGGAGGGGTTCACATTCTTCATTCCAAGGGAGGCTCCTGCCTTCCCTAGCAGAGACCTGTCCTTCAAACCAGGACAACGTACTTTGAACTTTCAAGCCTATTTTAGCAAAAACCAGAACTTTCAAAGTACATATTTGATAGAATGAGATCAATTTTTATGTATTAGGTCATGCTGCTGCATTCTTCAGAGTTCTGTCTGAAAAACTTGTTACAACTCATACTTATTAGCTATCTGCTAGTTTTTATGAATACTAATTCAAGCAAAAGGCTTTACTTTCAATTAAATTCTCTGTGCATTTCAAAGAGCCAAAATACAAGTTTTCAAATAAAACTGGATGCTAAAATGGAAGTTTCTGGAATACTTTGCCAATGCTTAAAACAAGGCAAATACTTCTAGTAGCTCACCAGTTGTCACCCAAGTGTATGAAAACCATTGCAGCTATTTAAAGGTGTATTACCTTATTCCTGTCCAATGCAGTCATTTATGTATTTGCATTACCCACTGGAAAGGCATTGACCTCTCTTAGGGATAACACTAAATATATCAGACTATACAACCAATTATAACATTCAGAAGTACAATTTTGCTATGTTCATATTTGTTTTAGCAATGAATGTGATAGAAGTATTTTCTATAATTGAGTCTTTTCTACTGCTAGTGTCAACCTTTCCCATCTGGTAGTGAAATCTAAGCAAAGCACTCAATGAGTAGGAAAAAAGCTTTTCCTCTCTCTCTGGCTTTCGTGGAATGCTGCAAACATTCAGGAAAATGAGTGATGTCACAAGAGAATTACCCAAATGCAACTACAAAATGACACTACAGAGCTATTTCAAGCCCAGCTGTTACTGACTTGAATAAAAGCTGAAACCTCTTCAAAGCACTCTGCATTAGGAGGGGAAAGGGGGAAAAAAAAAATCTGACAGTCACTAGCTGCTATGAAGATACTACAATATTGCAAACATCACATAGGATACATGCTTAGAAGCACTGAAGAATGGTCTTTCCCTACAGTTAATGGGTGACAGCTTCCTTTCTACCTTAAGCCAAAGCACATATAGGATATATAGAGCTTCACAAATATGGATACACTGTAATATTCCTCCTATTCCTACTGTCTCACCATAAAGACTACAAAGTTTAGCTATGTATACTTCACATAATATTTTCCTGTATGAAAAATGAATCCAATAAGTGGGCTTGAATTAAAAAAAGATATATATAAATAATAACTTCCCTGCAAAAAAAATCCAACTCTTCAGGAATCCTGACCCTACCACAGAGCACATGGTTTAGTGCCACTGACAGGGGTAAACCACAAAGCTGGTTGCTCTATTGCATCTATAGGCCTATAATTTGAATTCATTTTATGCTGATAAATCTTAAGTCTTAATATGCTAAATCATGTACATTAAATGCAAGCGAAGTCACTGTGGCCATCTATCAAAATTCTTCCAGATCAAGGCCACAAAGGTAACCCCGTTTTCATACTGTAATAATTTTACAGTGACTTGAAGTGACTATTAACTGAGTGAAGTCAACAAAAAGACTCCGCTTAATTGCACGGCATGCTTCTATATCTGACAGAGAACCATTAGAATCTTTCAATTAAAGTAGTTATTCCTTATTTCTCCACTGTAAAAACAAGCTTTGAAAAAAAAGATGACCCAGTCATTCACTTCAGTTCCATGACTATAAAAAAAAAGTTCAAATTAAAATAAACTTACAGAAAAATATTTTGGCATGAAAACATTTTTTGAGTTTTCCCTCCAGTTCTTACCCCTTTATAATGTACCATTTTCATAACATATTGTTACTTTCCAAGCACTTGAACACATATAATAAGACAAAAACTAAGATAAAACAAAGATGTGTTCAGTGTTTCTTTTTCCACCAGAAACTCTTTGGAACACGAAGAGAAGAGCTAACTTCCAGACACATATATTCATCCAGTAACCCACAGTGTTAGATGGCACTTACCAGTTAACAGAATCTGCCTCCCTGCCTTATTACAGCTCCACACTCACTCACTGAAGTCCCTATCTCATTCAGTAACTGAAGACACCGAACAGTGCCTTCAATCAATGCTTTTCCTTGCTTTCAATCACTTGTCATCTTCCAAACTGTCTGAACCACTTGCTGCCCAGTGAATGCTGATCTTTTCTGTTTTCCCGCTTTCTGCAAAGGAAGCGAGAAACTCCACCTTTCTCCAACATTAGGAGGAACCAGTGCATCATAACATTGAGCATTCAGCTGCTACAGATCACTTCTGCATTCATCCCTCCATTATCAAGTGTCAGGAGAAAAGTATTTGCCTGAAACAGGAGAACCAACTCAAACCAGCACAAGCCATTTTATAATCAATTAATCTGCACAGTTGGATTTATGTAGCTTTTTCTCTCAAGGCTTCTAAACATTTGCCCATCACTTCAGTCTGAGTACGTGCCACCTATAAAACCAACAACAGCAGCAGAGCAGCGCAGGGGTCCAAGAGCCACATTCCCTATTATTATTCAAAACTGTTATGGGCCAGCCACCTATTCAGAGGAACCGAGCTGCGCTCATCCTGTTTGCTATTAGTAACACAATGTGGTTTGACTTCCCTGTCTCCAGAGCAGACCAAAGCAGATGGTGTACAAACTTCCCAGCACTGAAGGTGATCTTCAGAGGATGTGATTTTAAATTGCAAAGTATTTCCAATCACAACACACACTAAATGGAAGAAGTTTTATCATTCCTAAAGCAACTCTTGAACATCACTCACTACAGTCATAAAGACCCATTCTCTACTTTAATCTAAAATTCCAGGTAATGCACATATTAGAAGTGCATTAAAATGCTCTTAACCTGATTAGATTTTTAAAGGGGATGAAAGGTGAATAAATGGGTAAAACGTGTTACAGAGAAGTCTGAAAATTGAAATTCCAATTTTTGAATTATTGATGGAAAGTAGCATAGCAAATAAGTTGAGTAGCATTTCTTTCTAACTTGCAAAATTAATCTTGTTGGCAATTTTCACAACTCAAGTCCAAGCCTACATTTCCATCAAAGCAGCTTCTCACACAAACTTCCCACAGCTCTGATGCTAAACAAAAGACCATATAACTCACACAAAACAATGTCCTTTTGTTTGGCACTAGAGTTGGATACAGATCCTTGATGGGGAAAGAGGTCCCCCCATATTATAATCAAGGCCAGAGGATGTCTCACAGCACAGTTACCCAAAGAGCAAACCCCAAGAAGTATCAGGTCACTGGAGAAGACAAATGCCCTAAATATCCCTGGGGGGTTCTATCAGGTGCAATAATTTCTAGCAGAGCTTTCAGGGCCTTCACTTGCACTGATGGTGAAAATTAAGAATCAGTAATGCTAGAAATTATTTCAGCCTTTTTCAAAAACTGGATCTTTCTAGTTTCCAAAACAATATTTTTCACATAACACCTCTCTAGGAAAACATTTTCAAGCAACTTACTACCTAAAAATACCATTATTAAAGAAAAAACAGGCTTTGCTTAAATTGCACTGTGTAACTGTACTGTGCTTACTATTTATTGAGAAAAAATTTTGTAAGGCTTTTGATCTGGAAGAGTAGGCACACAAGCTAAGTTCTGCATTTTGCTCCCAAGACTTGTAAGGCCTTTCTTGGCAAAAAGGATACATTTTTTAAAAGCCTGTGTTAATTTTTTCATCAAGTAATACAATAAACTCTCCATAAGCTATGCTGCAATGCAAGTATAATCAGGTCCTTAGATACTTAAGATGTTTCATTCTGTTCACTGCAGCCAGATTCGGAATTGATCATAGATGAGTTGAGTCCTCTTCCAGTAATTTCTGCTATCAGCTGCAGTCACATAAGAGCACATTATAGCTACTAAAGCTTTATATAGCATGATACATCAGGAGATAATGTGTGGAGAGAGAATAACTGGGAAAACAATACAAGGTGTGTGGTATATGGATTCAGTTCTCCTCAACAACAGTTTTTGTTCTACTCAAAAGTAAGAAACTCCACTGGATTGCTTTATTGTGAACTTGGACATGTAGAAGACCATTTTCTACCATATTTCAAACAGACAGGGAGTATCTATGGACACACATCTACAGCAAGAAAGATGACACCCAAGGGAAATGCTTTAGACGTGAATGTGTATTATCAGCTAGTGCAACAAGCTAAGTAAAAGTTGAGTTAAATAAATGGATTTTCAATATTTGTGGCTAGAGGCTTCTGAATCAGAATACCTCAGTAATTAGCTCAGATGAAATTTAATTACTCATAGTATTACCAATGTCTTCAGTAGTAACTCACCCTTTGGTATGGATTATCTCATAAATCTTTTTCCATACTATCTCTAATTGAAAGCAAACAAACCAACGCCTGGTGTAAACCCAGTCAACATACACAAATTAAGCCAGTATTTATGCTAGATCTTATTTTCTCTGAACTCCAATACCCATTTACAGTGCCTAATAAAGAATCAAATGCGACAGTAATGCTTAGCTGGTGCCCTGCCAAAACACTTGATGGTGAGTCCCTGCCTAACTTCAGGATAAAAATTGATATAGAGATCTTCCTGCTCCAAACCCGAGGCAGCTACTTTGCCCTAATCGCAGGCTTTGTGGTATGAATTAAACATCAAGACATTTTCAAGACATGCATGTGAGCAAGAGAGCTTGGAAAGCTCAAGGATGGCGAGGGGAGCATTGGTGTCACAGGGTGCAAGGTGTCACAGTGCCCTGCAGTGCCAGCAGCCCTGAGCTATCCCAAGGGAAGCCAAGACACAGGAGATGTTCCTTTGGGAAGCTGGTCACACTGGCAGCTGCAGCACTGCCTTGGCCTCCACAGGGAGAGGAGCTGCAGGCTGCTGGCAGATGCAAACTACTTGAGCAAACAATCTTCAGTTGTTTTGCACCACTCCGTTTCCCCAAATAAAGTGTGAAAACCATGCAGGGAAGAAAGGAGGGCAGCCCCATGCCATGGCTGGAGATGCCAGGTACAGCGAGAAACAGTGACATCCCACTCTTAGGTACCACAGAAGGCAACCAGCAAGGTGCTTCTGCTCCAGGAGGGTGTTCTGAACTCCCAAGGCCAGGAGTCACTATTTGCAGGCTGATTTGGTCTGGGGAGAAGCAAATGCTGTGCCTCAGTCACACCTCAGCCAAGTTGCCAAAACAGCAACTTAGTAGAGCCTGGAGCAATGCCATTGCCTAACACTGGGTATTCAGGAGACAGGACACAGCATTTGGTATCCCCCCAGAAGTACAAGTAAGATCATTTCTAGGGCTCTAACTGCCTTAAAAAAAATAAACATACTTTCTTACCCTTCTGTTGAAATAATATGCAAATCCTGTTCACTGCATCCTATACATTGCACATGCATGGAGGAAGACAGAGACAGAAAATTTACACTAAGATTATTTAAGTAATTTCTTCCTGTTCCTGGAGCTATCAATAACACTTATACATGGGCACAGTGCAATAAAATGAATACTGTTTTATTATGCGTGGGATTTCTTAGCAGGATACAAGGAAAAGTTCCCCTGAAGAAGGGACCTACAGCCAATCTCAAAATAGAGCCATAGAATGGTTTGAGTTGAAGGGGCCTTAAAGATCATCCAGTTCCAACCCCCCTTTCATGGACAGGGACATCTTTCACGAGACCAGGTTGCTCAGAGCCCACCCAGCCTGGCCTTGAACACTGCCAGGGATGGGGCACCCATGATTTCTCTTGGGAATTTATGCCACTACTTATTTCAGTTTATAACCCAAACATTACTCTTAAGGCAAACCACATTACCATAGTTACAGAATTCCTTTTGCCCTCTAAAGAAAGGAAATCCCCCAAGTAGTTCCTTGTACAGCATGGAGGAATGATGTATAATGATGTGATGTTAGCACACTGGTTACCTCCATCCACATAGATGTAAAACCTGTGTACTTCCACAAGGAAACTTCTAAGATTGTGGGAAAAAAGTTTTAAAATACCCATCACCATCCTTTATATGTATTTCTACTACAAATCTGACTAACTTATATCTTGATTTACTTACAAAGTACATGCAGCTTCCTTTGATATTAATTCGATTTTCTTTTTTTTTGCCCTCCTTGTCCTTGGAGGAAAATCATTATTACCTCTCAACAAGCTAAGCTAACCTAATACAAGTGCTCTAATGGAAATATCTGTTTTAACCTATGACAGTTATTACTGTGAAAACAAGAAGAATTAGAACCATTTGTTTTCATGCTTTTACAGTGAGAGGACTGCTGCCTTCAGCAAGCTTGTAAAGCATCCTCACTGAAACGCTTTCTGGATTTTTCTGTGGAATTTAATTAGAATGGATTACTCCCCAGCACCACCTCAGCAAGAGCCACCTCTTCTAACAACTGCTTAGTAACATTTTTCACAGTATTAACATATTTAGATGATCTGTAGCTGTGCTAAGCAAAAAATCCCGCACTGCAAGTTCCCTACACTTTGAAATACAGACTCTCTTGAAGAGGAGTGTGCTAGAAACGAATAATTTTATGCTGATTCTAGAAGTGTTCCATGTATCAGATCTAGAAAACACTGATGTATAGGCAGAGCTTCTTTTTAAGAGGAAAAATAATTCAAACACACGCAACCTGTTATCAGAAAGTTGCAGGCCTTTTCAGTGGCTGGCCTTGTAAAGGAAAAAGGACTCTATTAGATAGGATTCAAAAATTGTAAGATTTATGAGCCAGCTGGTGTAGACAACATAAATCACTGCTTTCCCTCACAGCTGATGTGAAGAAAGACTGTGCACAACAGAGGGCCTAAAAGTGGTCAAATGCTTTGCTACTGAATTATATTCTTATCAGAATTGTAGCCAATTTTACACATTTAGGCTCTACTAATAAAAGTGTAGCTGTCCATCTTATTTGAGGGCTTACAAAATTAGATCTTGCAGGTGCTCACTTACAAATGGCCTGTGTGCATGACACCCCTCATCACATTTACCTTGCATGCCACTCATTTTCAGCATGAAAACAGTCATGAAATTAGCCTTTTAGAAGGGTTTGAGTGAAAGAAAGCAGAATTTCTCATGTAAAAAGATAGCACAAAAAATCAAGTAGACCAAATGATAAAGAAATTTGCCATAGAAGAATCAGGTGAATTAACTGCACACAAGCATTCATGACTCAAAGGCAGATTTAATACTTATACTATTAAAAACAGTAACAACGCAGTCACATGCAATAAATAGAGAAGATAAGAAACCTCCTGCATACAGTTTAATTTTTTTGACTCATGGTTGTAAAGCTTTTTTTGACCAAGCTAAAATTCCATCAGATAGGGAGGCAACTTGGCAAAATATTCATGTCTTCAGAGATTTGAACAGAGCTAGAACACCCAGCTTGCCTGTTCTGCTGAATGGGGCAGGCTGTATATGCAACAAATTGAGAATGTCTAAGCACACTGGAAGCTAAAACAAAGGATTCTTCACTACAAACACCTTACTCCACACACAGGGCCTATAAAGACAAAGATTTGGAGGACTGGGGGATTCTAAAGCTTCCATTTCCAGTCGGAGATAATGACAGTGACCTGCCAGATGAAGTTAGCAGTGAAGCCTGTCATGCTTGTGTTTATTTTTCTTAACAGACATGCACAAGCCCATGCTGTGTACAGTGGCACTTCAAGCACAGCATCTGCCTCCTGATCTGTACAAGAATGAACATATTGGTTAAGCTCATTCTCCCGTTGGTGGACGGCCCAGTGAAACAATCACAGTTTGCCTGTCACACACATGCATAAATTAATATGTAAAATTACATTTAGAATTCCAAATGCCCTCCCCCCCATATTTTTAAGATGGTCTAGAGAGCAATGATAACTCTACATCTCCCCAATATTTGTATTGCAGAGGTGTCTGCACGTGTTCCTGGGCTGCCTCTGCTAGCTGAGCCTGCTCTGAGCAGGGAGCTTGGCACAGGTGATCTTTACAACCTCAGCCATTCTGGAAACACCTAACCATTTTCTATACACTGCTCAACATCTTATCTTTGCCGCTTCAGCTGAGATTTTAAGGGGGGAAAAAAAGTGAAATGACTTTACACAAGACACTTGAAGCTTTAGACTCAAGTGGACAGTGAAACCTGAAGCCCCATGTTCCTCAAAGTTCTCTTGGGAACTTTATACTAGTCTAAAGCAAAACATCTAAAAGTTTTATAGCATGTGATTTACGAGGCTTACCATTGAAGACAAATTTTCAAAGTGGGCTTCAGGAACAGATCTCTCATGTAAATGGGATTATTCATTCATTTCAAATTAATAAATAATAAAATCTTGCAGCAAATCAAACCAGCAGGAAAGTGCTTGGCACATACACATACATATGTATCTGCAGTCTTACAATATACATGAAAAAGAATTGCCCTAGGCTACTTTTCTATAATAGAGAAATATCAGAGGATTTAATACTGGTGATGATCAATGCCAGAGTTTCTGGAAGAAACAGATTTCAGACAGATCATAAAGAGCATAGCACACTTTGGACTCTTAACTATGCAACACAGTATTTCTTTTCAACAAAATAAAACTTCAGTTCTTCTAAAAAAGATTTTGAACTTAAATGCTTGAAGCATTTCTATATTATTTGCCTGAAATTAACAACAACAACAAAAAAAAATCTATCATGTGCTATTATGCCCTATTTTTAACAGACTGAGAAAATTGAAAATATTCACTTTCACACCAATAGGTTTAAACAGATAAGAAACAATCCGCATTTTCTACTATATATTAGAATAATGGAAACAACATTCCTCCCCATGTATTTTTAATGATATGACCCTGCAACTATGAAGCATAGTCACAAAGCACTGAAACATCATTTAGCAAGATGAGAAAGCTGTGACTTATTTTATCTGATCCAGAAATGAGCTGTCAAAGTTAAATTGTTATGTAATTAATTGTGCAGTTGCTGGCAATTTTTAAACTGTGAATGAAAGACTGTTCTGAAATTGCAAATCACTGAACACTTTCATCTAATACATAAGATAATTCTTTGAAGACCACTTTTCCTGAACCAAGTGTTAATGAGAAGTTCCTCACTTTAATACAATGTCACGCAATATGTATAACCAAACAATTTTCTTTTTTAAAAAAATAGTATTTCTTGGACAGCTCTCACTGAATGGATTCCAGAACTGGTGTTGAGGTGCAGAAAGACTCAAGACCCCCAGATAACTCACCTCCAGAATGAGCTCTGAAGCGGCCTACTTAGTTCCAGGCACAAATTGCAATTAACGGATTCACTTGCAAGGCACTGCATGGGACACTCTGCCTTTATATTCCTACAGACCTGCAGCTAAACAGTCTTTGGTTGCTCTCGAGTTTCTGCACAGCACAGCTAGAAGGGCTATTGAAGACCTTTTATATTTCCTTCACTCTTCATGCCAAAGATGCCACTTTCCACTTCTCCCTCTCTATCTTCAAGTGGTAGTTACTGACCACCACATGTTCTGATACATTGTGAGAGTTCTCCCCTGATTTTTGTTCTTTTGGAAGCCAAGAATTGGTCTCCCAATTACGAAGAGTGAAGTCAACTTGGGAGGACTTTTACTGGCTTTTCTTCCAGTAAAGATTTGCCATTCCAAAACCTTTGCTGGGATTTATTTCTCCTGGAGAAGTGAAGATCTAAACAGAACAGCAAGTGGCAGCAGGAAAAAAAAAAGAATATCTGCTCCCAAACATCACCCAGCCAGTGCAAGAGCTGAAAGATGAGAAAAGGTTGAATTTGTAGGAAAGTAACTATTAATGTGGAACCTAGGCTTGGCACCCTCACTCTAATAAAGCCACAGCACTTATTTATGGAGGGATCTGTTTTTAGAAATGCTAAAATGACTCTGCTCTTGGGTTTGTTTGTGTCTTTTTAAATTTTGTTGTTGTTGAAAGAGATGAACCCCAAACAGAGACCAAAAAGTAAAAGAAACCTTGATTAAAAGAAAATATTTCAACTACCCAAGATATTCATGTTTGAACTATGAGCTTCGTGAAATATCCTTTCAGAGGTTAATTGCAAGTCACCAAGATCTGATAGTTTATGGTTATGGTAACTTTTACAAATAAGTGTATAGAAAATGGACAAAAAGACAACTGAATCCTGAAATAAATTCATTTAAAATGGAACATAAATTAGACTCCAAGCTCTATCTCAATAAATATACATTAGGACACTTAGTGCTTGTACATGTTCCAGGATAAAGTGTTTTATATTACAGGCATTGTATCATTCTCCTTACTGCCAATTTTTATTGTTTTTCATGAAGCTTACAACCACTGTGACTGCCAAGAACAGTTTTGAAGCCTCATACATTCTGTTAAAACATCAAGAACACCATATTTTCCAAAATTAAATACATTAAATTATATAGAGTGGAATTTTTTAAATTGTATCAGGTGGTGGTTTTATTCATATCTTGTCATCTAATAAGTAAGTTTGCTTTTTGGAAAGGAAAATAAAAATTTGGGTTGAGTTTAGTGCTAGGTTAATTATTAATTCCTACTCAAAGGGAAGAGAGTCCTGGTCCACCTGGAACAAAAGTTGCCACAGCAGCACTACCAATTATTTGCATCATCCAAGCTTGTTTCCAGGTGATGACATCTGAGGTTCTCAGTTACACACACATTCATTAGAAGTCCTCATTATTCAAAACTGAAGTTTCCTGGAAAGCCATTCATGAGGATTTAACATTTTGCAAATTTCAAACACTGAACCTTCTAGGTAAAACAAACCAACCACATAAAGCACACACCTCATGTCAAACATTCTTCCTATATAGCTATTTATGGCCCAATAAACAGCATGATATTAAAAACTTTTCTACATCTTGAATTGCATTATGTCATTAATTCAAGTGCTTAACATTGAGATTGTCTCTGTTTCTCTTAGTTTCTCATGTAATAAAAATATAACATCTAATTTTGCAACACAAGTTCTACTAAGACGGTAAAACTACACTCAGTACCTGCTCTCATCCTTTTCACTGGTTTTTGCTTAGTTAAGCTGTGAGAACTGAAGGCTACCAGGGTTACCTGTGCTCTTTGTGTACGAAACAGGAGACCTTTTATTATTCAGGTATTGCATTCATCTCCTACATCAGGTCTAATTTCCTATGCACTGCTCCTCCAATATGGAACAATTCATTTCCTGCTCCCCATAGAACCTTTTCAACAAAAGCAGGTTTCTCCTCTTTCAAAGATGCAGACTAACAATCCTGGGGGAAAACAGCAGCAGAAAATACAGTCCCACAGAAGAGAGATACTTTTCCGGTCATAGGAGAGTCATGCAAATAGCCTTAGGCAAATTCATGCAAATTACTCACGAGGAAAACCTAAGGTTATGTTTAGATAGCTCACATTTTTCATGAGAATTCTCAAGCCTTTTTATCACTTCATACAAAAACTTCATGGGTTCTTGTCACCTCCGTAATAAAAATCCTTTTTTACTTGGCTACTTAGCACTATTACCACAAATTTTCTACTTCCTCGTTAGTAATAGGTACTCTGCTCAAGTCATCTCCTCCTGTACTTAATGCTAAAAGTAGTCTTACCCTCTGTTGTGAAACTTCTGAGAATTACACTATAGTGGAATCTAAAATGATAATGTCTTATATTTAGTTATTTACTGTTTGAGTTACCTCGAATCTCTCTGAAATAGGCAAGACATGAAGTATTTTCTGATTATTGGCCATGAAGAGCAATGTCTGCATGCTTAATAACTTACACTATTTGTGAAAGTCCATGAAGATTAATTCTAAAGAAAAAACAATATTTGTAGGTTGCATTACCTGTTCAGTGTCTTTGCCTGCAAGAAGGCTTTATGACAAATGGAAAAAATCGACTGAAAGCAAAGAATGCTTTGTGACCAAATTTAAATTCCACAGTTCAGGCAGAAGTTCAGCTGCATTACAAGGTGGTACCTGCAGCTGCCTTTTTTCAGATTTCACTTTTCAATTAGCCAGTACCTGAGGCAGGTATACACACAAGGAGAGAAGACCTTAAAAAACACTCTCCTGGTTTCTTTTCCATCAAGGGTATCTGCAAAGGGTGTTGCCTAGACAAATTACGACCTTTTTTAAAAAAATGTAATATATTATTGGTTAGCAGGATTTTCTTTTTAAAGCTACTTGCCAATTTTAAAGTGGCTACTATTAACCATTCTATTAAAAACAAAACAAATCCTGCCTTCAAAATACAGTGTTGCTATCCATTAGCACAGCTGCATAATGTACAAGAGAGAAAGGTTAAGTACTAAATCATGTTCAACTGCTATAAAAAACTGCTGGTACTTTGATAGGGTAAAGGTACATGCTGATACTGTGCTTTCAAATGTCTTTTGAGAACATTATTATGAGACAAGCAGCAGTCACTTTGCATTAAGGCTGATGCTTCTTTCCCCAAAGCTGAAGCCCTCCAATACAGGCTGCTGAACCAGAAATAAGACATCCCTTTGCAGTTCCAACTTTTTTTTCATGCATCGGGGTATCTACAAACCACCTTTCCAGCTATAAAATGTAGCATCCAATTTTCATAGGCAGAAGTGAACACTAATTTTAGGTGTACCATTCACACACATCTCCTGTCCTTTCCAGCATGGTCTATCTGGGTCTCAAGAACAAAGGTTTTGGGCTTGTTGTTTCCAAGAACTCACTCATTCCTACTTATACTGCCAGCCCAAAAACATGAAATATTATTTAATATTTCAGGATGTCAGCATAGAGAGAAAATCAAAGTAGGAATGGAGCTTTAACTTGACCTGGTCCAGGAAGTCCAGAAACCTATTCTGACTTTTCTAAACTTTTTTCTCCCCCAGTTTCCAGAAGTGTTTATATTGTATTTGCTGCTCCTAATGAGAGGAAGTGAGGCTATTTAGAGATTCAAGAGGAATCACAACAGACCCTTTTTTGGCTTTCCCCTTCCCCATTTTGTCCTAGTGCATTGCCTTCTCACTGCAGTGCCAGGGAGGGATCAGACACCAGCTCCAGGGTCAGCTGCTCCTGTGTGTCAGGCACAATCTATTGCAACTCCAGCCCTGCTGAGAACAGAAATTCCAACCTTTTCATCTCACCAAATTCCGAACGGAATTTCACATGGGACACACATAGATACTGGCATAGTTTAAGGAAATGCCAAATATCAAATGTCTGCTAGAAACAATGAAGGTGTGCCAATTCTTTCCAGGGAAGATGTTGAGCAATGCTAACTCTTTCTGTAGTTAAACATTTTCATATAATCATGGAAAATAATCAGGTTGGAAGGGAGCTCTGAAGGCAGGGGTGTCCTCCTGCTCAAAGCTGGGCCATCTTCCATTATACTCTTTTTAAAGCATTCATACATTACCTGCAGCTTTGCACATTTATTTAAAGGTGAGTTTAAAAGATTGATGTAAGAGGACTGATTTTGAGACAGCAGAAGTTACCATAAAAAACAAAAACCTGCAAATCAACTCACAGCAGGCACTCTGAACAGATCTCACCTTTTTTCCTCTGAGCACACAAACCCATCCTACCCTGCTGGGCTCTGCCACAGGCTCTGGATGGGCTGGGTGACCTGGGAGCTGGATGTGCACAAGGCTGGTGTGAGCAGCAGCACCACCTGGATCCCATTCCATGTCACTAGGGGGCTGTTCACCTTCCCATGGGGAGTCACAAGCCACGTTCCACATGTGCACTTGGCAGATTTGGCAGTGCTGGCAGCAAATCATGGCACCACAGCACCCATGCACCATTTCAGGATGAGCTGAGGGGTGAAATTTGGAACCAGTTCCAAAACTCTTCATTTCTACACACAGGTTTTTTTATTTCTCTGGTGATTTACATTTTTTTGAAGCCAAAATCGCTGCCAGTCATTTAGTATCATAAAACCATATATGTGCACACATACACACTCCATATACCCAAAATATTTTTCCTTACCTTATCAGAGAGACAGCTGAGCTAGAGAAAGATACTGCCACACAGCTGCTTTAGCCCACAGCAAAGTGCAGTCATAGACACCACAGCTCAGTCTCCACAGTCAGAATACCTCACTAAGGATGAGTTTGGGAAGAAATCTCAGGTACCCTCAATCTTCCTTCCCACTATTAACAAGCCACAGTAACCCCAGGATTTCAGGACTGAGTGAAGACATTGTTATTGGTTTTGGAGTATGTTTTGGGGAACATTTAAGTTTTGTCAGTAGCACAGACAAAAAGTGAAATGGAGGCAATTTGAATGCTTGCTCTCAGCTATAAGCACCGACTTTATGACTCTGAAGTCCAGCAAACACTAAAGACTCCCTTTTTCTGTTTCTGAAGGTACATTAATATATACTCCTGTATATTCCAAGGTAGCCATAATGCTGCCTGCTTTATCATTGATTAAAGTTACAGAACGCAAAATGAAACCAAAAATATTACACACAACACTGTTTAAATTCAAAAGTTAAGATTCTCTTCCCCCATTTGGCCTGTGTTGGAGGGACAAAAGTTCCTGCAGACAGCAGGTCAGAGCTTGGCCAGCCAGCAACACCCACTGCTTTCTAGCACACTGTTTGAGCTCTGAAGCCTCTTGGCTGTAGCACATTGCACAGCCTTTGTGCTTGATCATTAAATAAAGCAACCTGTCAACACTGTACCCTGACAGCTTTGGAAAAAAAAAAAAAAAAAAAACATATTAGAAAGGCTCTTCTTGGGCAGGAAGCATGCATCCAAGCACACCAGCATTACTGCTGTGTTCTTCAGAGAGCAGACACTGTTTTATCCAGCACCTCCGGAGCTTCAAAGCCAGCACCTGCCTCATCTATACAGCACTGAAATTCCAGATATTCAGCAACATTCACTTCTTTTACAAGTCTGAACATTATTAGATTCCAGGACTCCTTATTCATCTTCTGTCTTAAATATCAATACTAACACTATTTGTGGATATCACTGACCAGTAATTGCCTGCTTATAGTTCAAGTAACTTCAGACTTCCAGATATCTGATTCCTCTAAGTTCACCAAAAAAAACAAGTCTATTTCAAAATACTCTTCAAATTCCTCAGGACTCAATGTTAAAGAGATAAGTATTTTTCTAAATTTACTTATGTGTACAAAATACAGGCCAAAATATATTTACTCTAAAGACAGAAGAGTAAACCTGCAATATTCAAGTAAGTGAGAAAAGCCAAATGGTTGAAAACTCTTGCACAATAGACAGATGTGTAGTTTTTAGAGTGCAAAATAAATTAACGCAGTTTCTTCCTTACTCCAGTCTCTACTGGACACTTCCACTGGGTAGGCTGAAGTATCTAGTCCTAAGCTACACATGCATAGAGCAAGATGCATCCCCGTGGACTCCAAAAACCACAGAATTCTTGGGTTGGGTCAATGTGTAAAAAGAGACAGATAGAAGATAGAAAGAGCTGTTGAAAAACAAAGGGTTTTCAAATTTGAGTTTACTCTTCCAATTGGAAATGGAAGTGGAACAAATGCTGATTTCTTTCTAACTTCCATAGCAACCCACTCACACACTGAAGTTATGTGACTCAGAAGCTGTTTTCTTTAAATGCAGCCATATGGCTTTTAACCACTTTTGGTTCTATGCCCAGACACAGAATCATTATTTCTTCATTTTATTGTCCTGATAACCAAACTTTATAATTAATATTAATTTTACTCAAATTAATCAAATTAAATTTCTCAGGTTCCTGCAAGGCATGCCCAAAGGGCTTTACTTTTACTTTAGAAAAATGAAGTGTTAAGAGAAACGCACAGCAAAATAACTAGGTTTCTGGATATATCTGTAGTCTTGCATTTTTAAAACACTGTATGTAATTATGCCAAAAAATACTTGTTCCTTGTTTATAATTTACTACTTCATTGCCACTCAAATTCACATTTCTCAAGTGAAGGCTTAAGCAGCGCACAGCAGTTGCAATAAGGGTATGCTCAAAAGTCTACATTAAACTTCTATCAGAATAGAGTGCAAAGCCTACCAAGGCTGAAACACAGCCAGTTTTATTATACTAGATCTGTTTAGAGGTATTTAATATTCAAAAGCTGCATCACAATCTAACAAAGTTACTTAAAATTAAAGCAAAATAACATGATCATGGTCCATATCCCTTTTCCACTAAGGTTCACTGCTAATTTTAGGAAGACTTTTTGCATTCTAGAGTGTTTTGTCATACTAGTTTCATTTTTCTACAATTTGGTAGTTATCAGATAGTTACAGTTTGGTAATTATTAGAAAACAAACACACAGAACTACATGACTAAAGGTCAGTTCACAGATCAAGACTATCTTGTCATCAGCCAGAAACTCAGAGGGTTTAGAACCATGTAAAGAATATTTCACAGCACAAGCACCCTCATCAGCCATTTTGAAAACAAACTTTCAAGATTCTATATCTGTTTCTTTCCAATGCCATTCACCAGCATTTCATAAAACTGAAAAATTCACCATGCCCATCACATTTTAGCACAACACCACAAAATAGTCAGTCTTCAACTATATCTGGTTTTCCAATTCAAAGATTATAATGTCAAAATGGACACTTTAGACAAGCAACACCCCTTTTTGTACAAACACAGTTTATATCACAGAAAAGCTGGTGATGACCTGCAAAACACTCATGACACTTCCCTGCTAAAGTCCTATAGAGGCTGCCAGGTTGACTTTTAGGATCTGTGGAGTCAACATGCAGAAGTTCCACAGAAGCTTCCAGCAGAATTGCAGTGCAGTTTACATCCAATTCCAACCTCTAAAACTGCACCAAGCAAGAGTGACCACCACTACCCTTCCAACAGCCAAGAACTCTTCCTGCAGCCCAAACTGCCTGAGAAAACAGACCTAGCACAGGCTGCACACACTAAACAGCATCATGCTTATAGCCAGTGACTGGAGTAATAGAGAACAGATAGGCTCCAGCTGAAAAATGTACAGCATGTCCCCCACTTGAGGAGTAAATTAGGATGTGGAAATCTCAGCCCACATGTAACATGCATTTCCCAAAGGCCCGATAAAGGAATTCCTCAGAAAGGAATGCCTATCCACTTCCCTTTAATTTCAGTTCCTCAAAATTATCAATGACATTTTCCCCCTTCTCCAGCTTGACACAACACACAAGCATCTTTTATTTTAAATATATAATAAAAAACACAATAGCCTTGTTTTACCTCTCTTGTTAGCAGCCTTCAGATCAGAAACATGCAATAATGTTTCATTTTTCAAAACTGAAAACCCAAGAAGACTTTTTCTTTTGCCTGTCTGCACCCCTACTGGTGTTATTATGCACCACCATGAGTGAGTGAGACAGGAATGCAACAGGGAAATTATTTATAGCATGGTCACAAAAGCCATTCTGAATACTGCAGGTTTATTGCAGACATCACAGCCAAACAACACAAAGCATCCATGCCTATAATCTCTTAAACAACTACTTCTCCACACCCAGAGAGCCAACAACAGATACAAAGGGGAGATTTATTTCAAGGCACACTTCAATCACAGAGCACAAGAAAACAGATTCAAGCACCTGGATAGTCCCTGAAGGCATCAAGACAATTTTCAAAACAGCATTTGACTTCTCAGCTGAAGTCCTTCAGATTTTTATATCCTTATTTCTTGTCAGCTGTTCACAGGAGTTCAGCCCTTGCTCACACAACTTTCTTTCTCCAACCGATATTGTGCCAATAGCCAATTGCAGTAAAAGACCTTCACTTACCTTGTCCTTGTCCACTGATCTGGTGACCCCACACCATCAGAATTACTGCTAATATCCAGTGCATCCGCCCAGCTACTCTGCCACTTGCTTGTCTTCCAGCCATTGCATTATTGGATGCTATACAAAGAAATATTATTGAATGTTTTAGTTATAACTCTTGGGAAATATACCTTTGGGTGAAGGAAAGCAAAAAAATTCCCATAAATTTCCTCAGTACACATCTATAGCTCTACTTTAATAAATACTCTCTGGTAAAAATGCTTTTTCATTCAGAACCTCCCCTGACTGTTTGCTCAAGACTGTCACCTCATAGGCTACTACAAATTCAAAATAAGCTGCTTTGAAAATGCTTGAATTTTCTGTTCATACAGAAGGCCTGAACTTCACAAAAAAAAAAACCCCAAATCCAGCCAGGTTTAAAAGTCCTGAACAAGCATCAATTCACTGAGTCTCTTAGAAGTCTCATTGTATAGCATAGAAAATATCCTGAGGCAAACCCCCTCAATTAACTTAGAATTGAATTTTGTTAAATCTTGGCTTTTACAACACTGAGATGTGTTAGCAGTTGCTTTTCATTGTGGGCTTTCAGGGACCAACTGTGTCTTCCAGTCACCACATTTTTCACATTATAGAATGATTTGGGTTGGAAGCAGCTTCAAAGCTCACCTCTTTCCAACCCCCCTGCCATGGGCAGGGAGACCTTCCACTGAACCAGGCTGCTCAGAGCCCCATCCAACCCGGCCTTGAACATTTCCAGGGATTGGGCATCCATCCACAGCTTCTCTGGGCATCATCCCCGGCATTGGCAACATTTATTATTATTTATTATTCCCCACCACATCTCCTCTTACAGCACTCTGACTCAGACCTGCTCCTTCAGAAGAGCTGTTTAACCGAGCACTGATTCGTCAGAACTGTACCAATTACACAGGACTGGCTGGAAAAAGTACAATGTCGTTTCTAGTCTACAGCACAGGCAAGTGTCACAGAAATTGGTACATGAATATTTGGGAAATTTATCCAGCGTGCGGAAAATCTTGCAGCAATTCCACAAGTAGTTTCTAAAAATATGGTATTGTAAAAACTTCTTGTGTTTCTTTCCATTATAAAGACCCATAAAATTCTTGCAAGCATTGTTTCAATAACTAAAAAAAATAAAACAACCCAGAAAAAACTACACTAACAGAAGGGTATGTTTATTTGTTGGTTGATTAAACATACTTTTAATATTGCTATTACAGTAACTTTTATTTTAAAAAAAGCTATTTTCCAAACTCATGGATGCAGCACCCATTCATAGCAAAAGATTCAAATGAAGTTATACTCTATAATCCTCAATTCTGATCTATAACCTTTTCATAGCAAAAGGTTCAAATGAAGTTATACTCTATAATCCTCAATTCTGATCTACAATCTCCAGTGAAAAATATCTCAGCTTTATGCAACTTAAAACCCCAGTATTATTTACAGAATAAAAACCTAAGGAATACTACAAAAGCAGAGATGTAGAATATTATACTTCAGTTTCTCCCTTTCTCACCTACCCCCACCTAGGGAGGGAAGGAAGGCAGTGGAAGTATCTGCAAGAGGGGGTTTTGGTGGATAGGTTAAAAGGGAGGGGTAATTTTTCCTGTGAGCCTCAAACTTCCACTTTTGCATTTAATCAACACTTTAACCACCAGCCCAGATCACAGAGTGACGAACTGTTTCCTGTAGCTCTTCAGAATAAAAATCATCTCTTAGCTTCAAAACTGGTTGTGGAAGGGAACCCTTTTGCACCGGGGAACCTCCCCATTGTTACAAACACCTTGATTTTCTTGTGAAGAGTTTGTCTGAGGCCCCCTAGAGCAGCTGTTACTTCAGCAAAACAGTGCCCTCCGCAGCCAGCACACACAGTTCCTCCCTGTCCCCTCTCAGGCACATGGGAGGAAGAGAGAAAGGGATGCTAAAAAGCTTTGTTTGTTTTTTGCCTTGTCCTTTTTGGACTACTTAACCCCCACAGGAAAGGAGAAGCAAACAACTGAAAATGTGAATTCCAAAGCAAAAACATAGAGCAATAAATAAGAATAAATGCACTAAAAATACATGCACATTACCACTGCAAGGTCAAAGAAATTCTTTTGTAATATCAGTATCTTGGATAAGAGATATTCTGTTTCATGAATATTCTTTCCTCAAACAAACAGACACATTCTTGATTCTCAGCCCAAGCAAACAGATGGTATTCAATTAGTTATTTACCTACTTTACAATTAATTAAAATGTCCAAGATAATTTTTGTTTTGACTGTGTCTACAGAAAGCTAGAGTTCTACAAAAAGCTGGCATTTGTATCTACAGCCCTGCTAGCTGTAATATAAATATTACAACTAAGAAAGCATTAAGAGGCTTTCCAGGGCCTAAATGCTACAAGAGCCGGAGAGGGAGTTTTTCCAAGGACACATAGGGATAGGAAAAAGGGGGAATGGCTTCAAACTGTAACAGATTAGGTTTATATTAGATATTAGGAAGTAATCCTTTACTTTGAGGCTTATGAGGCCCCAGCACAGGTTGCCCAGAGAAGCTGTGGCTGCCCTATCCTGGGCAGCATTCAAGGCCAGGCTGGATGGGGCTCTGAGCAACCTGGGACAGTGGAAGGTGTCCCTGCCCATGGCAGGGGGTTGGAACCAGGTGCTCTTTAAGGCCTCCTCCAACAAAAACCATTCTGGGATTATATCAGAACCTCACCAGGCAATGTTTAACTTTAAAAAAAAAAATCTTTCTTGGCTTGAAAGTTCATAACTAGTAGACAGAGGAAAACAGCCACCTTACTAGGAGGAAGCATAGACACCATATCCATAGTATTCCAATTAAGAACAAAAAAAAAAAAGTAAAATTTTAAGATTTTATTTTGGATCCAAGAGCCATTTTCTTCACAACACAGGAACAACCCCTGAAAGAAAAAGTGAGGCAGAAGAGGCTGTAGGGACTGGGTGAAACCATGCACTTCATAACAACACAAAACTGCAAAGAGAAGGAATCTAAGCCTTATAGATATTATTCCTCTCATATTTCTTTTCTTCTATGAGATAATTTGTAAAGGGAAAGAACCAAAGAACAGTAACTGACACATACATAACTTAAAGTTCAAACTACAGCTTCCATTTCCCAAGGAAAATTCAATAGGAGGTTTTCATTATGAAAGCAGAAAACTGCCTCAGATTCAAAACCATTAATCCCCTCTGAATCCTGAGCCTCACTTTTCACACAGGTGCAGGCAAACAGGTTTATCTCAAACAAACACATTTTTTAATTAAAGAACATTTCTTCTAATAGAGAAGCACATTGTAGTAACGCTCAACTAGCAAGGATGTAATTAACCTTTACAGCATTTGGGTTTGCACCAGTGTTGCTTCAGCCCTTCAAGCACAGGAATAAAATGACCAAGGACAGAATCAAGCCGTAAGTATGTCAAATCAACAGGAACAGCAAGTGCAACAGGTCAGGAGATGCAGAGTGCAGAAAAAGTCCTCTTTTTTCACCTTCTCCCTTTAGTTATCTTGTGAAGAGGAGAACAGAAATTATAATCATAAAAACAAATAATTGTAAATGCAAGTTTTTGTTGCTGCAAGACCTATTCAAGGAAAGCCAGGAGATACAAAAATCACATCCTCCAAAGGAACAAAGAAATTTATTAATCACTGTAACTCCACAGAGAAGAATCTATTTTTATATTACCTGCCAAAGCTGTTACAAGAGAAAAAAAAATACACTAGACTAAAAGGGAAAAAAAAAACTTACCTGTAGGGCTTCCCTCTCCCCACTCCTTCCAAATCAACAATTCTCCTACACAAGTAAAAAAAAAGCCCAGGCCCCTTCCCACACCCTTTATAGCCCATCAAACCAGGAGTCAGCTGAATTCAATAACCTCTCAACCTTAATGCAGCTGTGCTCACACATATCCTGCACCAAAGCACACACGGGGGGGGGGGAAATAATAAAACAGTTACACCACTCTCTATTTTACTCTTTTTTTCTTCTCTAAACCTGCATGTATAACTCTACCTGATAAATAGCCATGAGACTCACCAGCTTCACAGCCAAGAGAAAATGGCAAGAGGAACTTCCTCACATTTATTGACAATTAACTGTAACTAATTTAGAGTGAACCAGGTGCAGTCAGTTGGCAGGAAATCAGGGAACATGGATAAATCTGTCATATAAAGGACTCTCACAAAGTCTGAAGTTTGTTTTAGATGAGACTTCTGCTGAAGTAGTGTTGGCATGAAAAGCTTAGAGGCTTTCAGCTGCATTTCCAGAGATTTGTTGCCATCTAAGTGGCATGATTCATTAAATTCCATAGGTTTTGCAGAATTGGTTTTGGGGGTGGCAACAACTTACATATGTTTTGCCTTCTTTCTGTTATTGCCTGGATTATCTTATATGCTTTTGTCTTGTTTGAGTCATTGAGTATATCAGCTGTGTAGACTCAATTATCCCTTTTAGTATAATTAATTTATAAGTTTCTCTACAATGCTATATTTAAAAAAGCATATATTCCACAAATCTTTAGCAAATGACAAAAAAAAAAAAAAAGCCAGCTTCTTGGCAAATCATGGGAATGCCACTTGCCTCATAGGAGTGGAAGTTATTATTGCAGATGAAATAGAATTTAGCCACTTAACTATATTTAAAGAACAGCTTTCCTCTCCACACAGCACCTATGCAATATCTGGTATACATAGTAGGAAGGGATAAATGGCTTCTCTGGCCATAGTTAATGCAGCCAGCCTCACATATCAGCTGGATCTCTCTGAAATGGCAACATGATATGAGAGCTTTAGCAGGTATATAAAGTGTTTGCAATTATGTAGTCATGCAAAAAAAAAAGAAAACAAAAAAAGGGGGGGTGGAAATCAAATCTCAAAATACTGATAAAAGGTCACCAAACCCACAAAATATCATATAAATATTGTGAATGTTGTAGTCTAAGGAAAGTCCAAGGACAGACTAAATTTTTCTACTACAGATTATAAAATCTCAAGTGGATGCATTTTTACATCCTTGAGACAAGGCTCTGAACCTTCCATGCATACAGAAAAGCCTATGGTACCAGCAGGCCTGTTTATATCCACATAACTGAAATCAGAACCTGGTCTGATGCATTTAAAATAATTGAATTTATCACTGATGTCTTACTTTGCCTGTTACAAAGACTGTATTTTTAACCTCATTTCTGTTAGTGCATTACCAAAGACATTATGAATACAAGCTCCCTCAGAGGGCCATCTGTGGAACCAGATACTATCTGATGAGGAACTTCCTTGCAGTATCAGGGTTGTTTGCACAGTGTAATGATAAGGTTTTGCCTGTTTAAATTCAGATGCAAAAGGTCCATACCACACCAGAGGTTTCCAGTGCTGCCCTCGCTGGGCCGAAGCACTCCTGCTCCTCACTCCAAGCTGCCAGCCACTGCCTGTGTGCATGGAAGGTGGAAAGCCATGCACTGCCACCCAGAGCTGAACAGAGGACCCAGGACAGCTGCCAGCTTGCAGGGAGCCATGGCTCAACTGAGATGGCAAATCCACTGCTGGAACACAGATTCTTGTGACATCAGAACAGGGGCCCCTGCAAAATATGGAATCATAGAACCTTAGAAGGGTTTGAGTGCGAAGGGACCTGCTGTGGGCAGGGACACCTTCCACTAGACCAAATTGCTCAGAGCCTCATCCAACCTGGCTTTGAACACTTCCAGGGATGGGGCATCCACAGCTTTTCCTGTGCCAGTGCCTCACCAACCTCACAGTAAAGAATGTCTTCCTCATAGCTGATCTAAACCTCCTGTCGGTTTGAAGGCATTGCCCCTTGATCTATCACTCCAGGCCCTTGTAAATAATCTCTCTCCATCTTTCTTGTAAGCTGCCTTGTAAGGTTTTGGAAGGCCACAATTAGTTCACCCCAAAGCCTTCTCTTTCCTGAACAATCCCAATTCTCCCAGCCTTTTCTCACGGCAGAGCTGCTCCATCCCTCTGATCCCCTTGGTGCCTCCTCTGGCCTGGCTCCAGCAGCTCCCTGTCCTTGCTGTGCTGGGAGCCCAGAGCTGGGTGCAGCCCTGCAGGTGGGCTCTCAGCAGAGCGGGGCAGAGGGGCAGAATCCCCTCCCTGCCCTGCTGCCCACGGGGCTCTGGCTGCAGCCCAGCACACAGGGGGTTCCTGGGCTCCCAGAGCACACGGCCGGGCCATGCCCAGCCTCTCACCCACCAGCACCCCCAAGCCCTTCTCCCTGGGCTGCTCTGGGTCTGTTCATGCCCAGCCTGGATTGGTACCGGGAGTTGGCCGGACCCAGGTGCAGCACCTTGGACTTGGTCTGTTAAACCTCATGAGATTCCCACGGGCCACTACTTGAGCGTGTCCAGGTCCCTCTGGATGGCATCCCATCCTTCAGGTGTGTCACCCACACCCCTCAGCTCGGTGTCATCTGCAAAACTTGCTGAGGGTGCACTCCATCCACTGTCTGTGCCATTGATGATGTCTTCTTCAATTCCTCATGCCTGCCATAAACTTCTGTGGTGTAATTACAAACTTTCCAAAACATCTTTAGTAAGAGTGATTCGGAACCTCAGATAGCAATTATTGATTATTCAGTACCATACTAAATCATTAAGTCACTAACTTATAATCAGGTTTGCTTTCAGAACCTTTCAAAGTTTAAGTAACTATTGATCCTTCCATACTCTCTGATTAAAATTTAAAGTGAAAAATGTAAGAGTTGCAATATTTTTAAGATTGAACGTTTTTAACATCAGACTAATGTTGTAAAGAAAGCAACATATGTACTGTTAGGAGAAATAAAAATTACCTACAGACATACTGTAACTGTGAATTAATGGTTCCTGAATGAAGGAAAATATGTTTTAAGCTGGGCCTTTAGAAAGATAGTTTTTTTTCCATTCTTTTGTGTGTATTAACTTATCAATTTCACTTTTATGAAACACTATGAACCTTCATGGCAATTTTATTAAGACTTAAAAAGGGTTTTTTCCCAAAATGAAAAAAAAACTTCCTTTGCAATAGAAAATCTAAATATTGGATGACTTTAGCTTTTAAGATTTTTCATCCAGCTGTTCAGATTACAGACTCTGATACAGGAATTGGCTGTATCACTACAGAGAGCAGAAGATGGTTGTGGAAACTGCAATCATTTACTTCCCAAATGGTTAGACCATGTCACATGAATGGTCTGACTGGGGAACATCTGTGGGCTTCTGTGGTCAATCTCACTAGGTTTGTATAACTTTTGTAACAATCCTAAAAGAAGAATATCAGCCAAATTCAGTCAACATGGATATTTTAGTTTTTAAGTCTCTCTGATTCACAAAAGAGAACAAATCCAAAGAGTAAATAAAACTGTGACCAATAAACATAAATTCCCTAATTCCAATCACTCATACAATCCGCTTTTGCATTAACATATTGAAATCAATAGAATTGACTTTTGTTCCATAAAACCCCTTGTTTTGGTTTTCTTTGCTATCTCATATACTGAGAAGTAAACTTACAGTGCATTTAAGAAATTTCAGGTAACTGGCTCTGTCAATACACCATGAAGGATGAGGAAAAAGTGAGGAGAAGAGTAATACATTTTTCACAAAGTATTGGATCCCATGAACAAGTTAATGATGTTTTAAAGTGAGAAAATGTGAGCACCAAAAGTTTTCAAGTTACTGAGTGATAATAATGGGGCCATCTATTGTGCATCCATCACCTTGAAGTGCCTGACACATATTTTGGACTGTTTTCATGCATTTTCTTTATGATGATAAATAGTGGCATTGTACCCTCTGAAACAGCAGCCCATCACAAAGAGAAAGGTGTACTAAATTAAATTCAGATGATAACTATTTTGATCTCAAACACATATGAAGAATAATACTGAAAGATTAGAACAACAACAAAAAAAAAACAGTGAGAAACACTCATGTCTAAAATGAGGATCCACAGCAAAGAAAGAGCAGAGAAAAAGGAGCAGGGACAAAATACACTGCTTAAACATCTGCACTCCTCTGAAGCATTCGTTATTCTGATCTCTTCCCCACTCTACATTTACATTAGAAAATGGTGAGGTTTAAGATGTATTTTCTTGTGTTACACTTTAAAGGAGAAAGGGGGGCACTACACTAGATAAGATAACTAAATTTAGATAAAAAGGGATAAATAAAAGATGTTGTGTATCACTTGCTCACCTTTTATGCCCTGGACATGCTGCTGTGGTCTGGTTTATCTCTAACACACATCAGAAGCCCACAGAGGTTGATGTAGCTTACATTTTTTGCCTTCTGAGTCTTTAAACTTTTTGGCTAAAACACCTCTTCACATTTTTTTTTTTTAGTGGATGGGGAAGCAAAATTAAAATAGAGACGCTCCACCAGTGCCTTTTGTTCTGGTGAGGCTGGAAGCAAGGCTTCCAAGCTCCCTAAGGTGACCACAGCAACGTAAAGACTTTTCAGTGCAAGTATGCTTGTTCTGACCATTTAGGCAGATACCATGGCTCAGCAAAGAAGCACTAACCCAAACTTTCCCTTTTCAGTGCTGGAATTTAGCAGGGGAATTTTCAGGGTGCACCCTTTGCTCTGAGTCAACAAGAAAAAAGAAGGGGGAAAAATAAATCCCTGCTTACATCAGAAGAGAGGGTATAATGACTCTCTGCATGAGTGTCATATGGACACTTAATGACTGGAAACCACTCTGAAATATCTGGATGCCTCATACACAAACAGGAATGTTGAGCTGCTGCTGGAACTTGCTCAGGAACCGTGCAGTCCTGTGTTCTCGAGGGAGTGCAGAAGCACAACCACATTCCAGCTCCCCCAACATGGTGCATGGCTGCAGGAATCAAAGGTTCAGTCTCTTTCAGCAGACTTGCAAGCCTCCATGGAGAGCAGCTCAGGGATGGGAGATGCCAGGCTGACCTGGGGATCTGCTCAGGTGCACACCAGCAGGGTGGTAAAGTCTGAGTAGGTTCATCAAAGTCTGACACCTCTCCTAACCACCAACAAATGAATAAGTCCAAGTTGTGCTATTTGATATGCACAACAGCATTTCCAAATGTGCCTGAGAGCAACTTTGGTCCCAGCTGGCTTTTTTTTTTTTTT